>JBCEWC010005517.1:0-24818 GCA_038996855.1 Solanum aculeatissimum
TTTTGGATATTTTGAATGCCATTAAGTTATGTGTTACGCTTCCGCAAATCTTGAGTAAAAGGGGTTAGTTTGGTACTTTGATGGCTTGATCGAGAGCCTTCGGGTTCTCCTTCGCCATGTCACGTCTAGATCCCCTAACCGGGTCGTGACATATAAGTATCACAGTGTTTCAGCCCTAAGAATATCTCTTATAGCACAATATATAGCCACTACCAACAAGTACTGATCACAGAGCCTACCTTTGAGGCCCTTTTACATTCTCAATGCCTATAAGCTTTCTTATACAACTATTATAACTTGAGGGCATCCAAACTTTACCTAATGAGCTTTAGGGGATGTTCCCTATCTGGGACTAACAACACAATACTTCCCTATGCCAGAGTCTGGCCTCTATGTAACATCCATGAGGAGGGATGAAGAGAGCCAAATTATCATAAATTGTAGAACCATTGACAAGACACACAACAAGATCAACAAGATAGGAAAATTCCTAAACATCCCATAACCTCCTGGAGATAAGCAACGGATGCCTTCACAGCTATCCACAAGACTCTACTAGACGGTAGCTCTGTACAGCTGAGACTAGTGAACCGTAAGATTTGATACCAACTTTTCATGACCCGGTCCCGGTCATGATAGAGCCTACTAGGTCTTACCTACAAGCAAGCTAATTCCCAACCCCAGGGTACCAGTCCTAAAATCTAGTGAGGCCCACATCAACACGATAATAACATAGTAACAAGAACCTACCCAGAACCTGGAACTCCACTGTACAGAACTACAATAAAAAGAAGGATATATCATATATACATATATAAAACCATAATAAATAAAAATCAAGAGTTTTCTTACAAATACAACCATAATTATAAGTACAGGGTAAATTGTTTGGAAGCAATAGGCGACCACCGAAAGGAAGGAGATTGAAAAATAGCCAGAACTATTAGTTCTCACCAAACGTCTCTTGAGTGCTTCTGAAACTCCCCCAACTCAGCAGCCATATCCCGTACTTGGACTTACACCATGGAAAGATACAGAAAGTAAGGGTGAGTACCAGAAAAGGGCAGGGCACCTAGTAGGCATCATTGGCTGACCAAGTGAGATGGTAAATATGTACAAGCCCAAATATATGGTTTGATAGGTGTGAGGCAAGCTTCCAAAAGCTCAAGACTTTGTTGAATTCAGATCCCATTTCGACACTACCTGAGGCAGGTGTGGACTTTACAATATATTGTGATGCTTCGGGAGTTGGTTTAGGTGGTATGTTGATGCAGAGAGGTAAAGTGTTTGCCTATTATTCTAGACAGTTGAAGGCTCATGAGAAAAACTATCCTATCCATGACTTAGAGTTAACAACGGTGGTTTTTGTTCTTAAGTTATGGAGTCATTACTTGTATGGTGTACATTGTGAGGTCTTCACTAATCATAGGAGTCTTCAGTATATATTCAGTCAAAGAGATTTGAACTTAAGGCAGCGTAGGTGTATTGAGTTGCTAAAGGACTATGACTTGACTATCTTATATCATTCGAGAAATGCTAATGTGGTGGTCGACGCTTTGAGTAGAAAGACTTCTAGAATGGGGAGTCTAGCTACCATATGAATTGAGGAGCAACCTTTGTCCAGGAATGTTCAGCGTCTAGCTAATGGCCTATTAAGGTTATAGATTTTTGATAAGGGTGGTGTACTTGCTTTCATTGAGGCTCGTTCTTTCTTGATCGATCAGATTCGTGAGAGCCAGTTTTAGGATGAGAAGTTATGTTTTATCAGAGATAAAGTGACTAGAGGAGAGGCTAAGGAAGCGGTACTTGATCCTGATGGTATTTTAAAGATTAGAGGTCGAGTTTGTGTGCCCAAGAGAGTGACTTGATTAGATTGATTCTTGAGAAGGCTCATTGTACTCGTTATTCTATTCATCCAGGAGCAGCGAAGATGTATCATCACTTGAGTCAGCATTACTAGTGGTGTGGAATGAAGAAGGACATCTTAGATTCGGTGTCCAAGTGTCTGACTTTTCAGCAGGTTAAGTGTAAGCACCAACGACCAAGAGGTGAGTTTCAGAGGATGCCCATTCCTACGTGGAAGTGGGAGCGTATCACCATGGATTTTGTGGTGGTTTTTCCTACTACTATGGATGGTTATGACTCTATTTGGGTAGTTTAGGATCAATTTACTAAGAGTGCCCATTTCATTCTTGTCAAGGTTAAGTATACAGCGGAGAAGTTAGCTGAACTTTACATTAGTCAGATAGTTAGATTATATGGGGTTCCTGTGTCTATTATTTCTTATCGGGGTTCACTCTTCACTTCATATTTTTGGAGGGTCTTGCAGCATGGTCTAGGTACTCAGCTGGATATGAGTTCAACCTTTCACCCTCATACAGATGGATAGTCTGAGCGGACGATTCAAGTGTTTGAGGACATGCTTCGAGCGTATTTGATCGACTTTAGTTCTTGTTGGGATAAGCATTTGCCATTAGTAGAGTTCACCTATAATAATAGTTATCACTCTAGTATTTAGAGGGCTCCATTCGAGGCTTTATATGGTAGACGGTGTAGATCTCTAATTAGTTGGTTTGATTTCATTGAGATGGATTCGTTAGATGCAAACTTTCTCAGAGACGCCATGGAGAAAGTTCATATGATTCAGGGTAGACTACTGACGGCTTAGAGTCAGCAAAAGAGTTATGCAGATAGGAGGGTTTGAGTCTTAATGTTTATGGAGGGCGATCACATTTGGCTCAGAGTGTCCACCTATGAAGGGTGTGAAGTGGTTTGGGAAGAAAGACAAGCTTAGCCCTCAATTCATTGGCCCATTTGAGATTTTGGAGCGACTTGGAGAGGCAGCCTATAGACTGGCCTTGCCACCTAGCTTATCGTTTGTGCACCCTGTGTTTCATGTCTCCATGCTTAAAAAATATGTGTCAGATGAGTCTTATGTACTTTCACTTGATTCAGTAGTGTTGGACCCATACTTGTCATTCGAGGAGCAACCTATAGCTATATTTGATAGAAAGGTTCGCAAGCTTAGAAACAAAGAGATTGCTTCAGTGAAAGTGCAATGGAAGAACCGTTCAGTTGGAGAGGCGACTTGGGAGACAAAGTATGACATGCATGCTAAATATCCTCATCTCTTTGAAGCTTCAAATATTTTCTTCTACTTTATGTTTGAGGACGAACATGATTTTTAGTGGGGGGATAATGTAATGACCCGCTAAGTCATATTAAAAACTAATTCTCTTACTTTCATAAAATACCCTCTCATAAATTGTAAGTGGATATTTTTGGACTAATTGATAACTTTGAGATTTAAGTTAAGGGATAATTTTAGATAACTAATCTAATTGAGGGGTTAAATTGTATTTACTTAATACCATATATACCTTGGTTCATATATAATTAGATAAATTAGTGGGTTTAACACTTTTAAAACTCACTCAATTTAGAGAAGAAAAAAAGGAGGTGGAATAGATGTGTGGCGCACGAACACGAAAGCAGTCACTTCAGGTAAACAATGCAAATTGATTTTGAATTCATATTACCCATTTGTCTTTGTCATAACTACTGTAGATTACCTTATTAGTTTAATGTTTTCAACAAATAAGAAGAGTAGGTTGGAGTGTGCAATTTGTTTCTTTCTAGTGTCATTAGCATTAATTGACTTTTAGTGAAAATTGATTCTTTTAGTATAGGTAGTCAATTTCCTAACAAATTTTATTTAATAGGGAAATAATAAAGGTTCTTAGCAAAGCAAAACCATGCTAATTGCTACTACCAATGGCATAACTAGTGGTCTGGCTAGTAACTGTTAATAATTTAATATTATAGTATGATTAGTTGATATATTGAGATAGGAAATTTAATTTTAGACATATGGTGTTATGTGAATGTCCTTAAATTTATGTTATTTAGAGGAATTAAGACCTAATTCTAGACTTGATATTTAGGACTTGACTATAGATTTGGGTGGTTTTAGTTTAGAAATCTTATTGTGAACTCTTATTTGATTAGATTGTGGTGCTACGGATTCTATTCGAAAGGGAAACACTCAAGTGTTTGACTGATCGTGTTTCAACTAAGGTAAGTGAATTTCTTAACCTTTGTTAAGTATATAGAATCTTGTGCTTTCTTGTGTAAGGTGTTGAGAATGATTTTGAATTATTGAGTTAATGTTGATGTGGTATAGAGATTATGATGTTGTGAATTGTGCATTGTAGTAAAATTAGTCATCTTCTCATTATGGTGTAAACATGCCTATTTACATTGATAATTGTGACAAGTGTTATGTGGACTGAGAAAAAAAATAAGAATTCAAAAGAAGGTACTAATTCGAGGGACGTGTCACACGCTGCGATGGATACTATAATTCGAGGGTCGTGTCCCACGCCGAGATGGATACTATAATTCGAGGGTCGTATCACATGCCACGACGGATACTATGATTTGAGGGTCGTGTCGTACGTCGTGACAAATGCATAGACTAAAATTCCCCTATGGATCTCGAACTGAGATACAACGGGTGTGTTACTAGGTTAGACATGCATCATTATACCTGGCATTATTTTATTGCATTGTATTGCACATATTCTTCATTTATAAACTTGTGAGTGACTTTCTGTGAAACTTATGATGGACATACTTAATCCCTGGTGTTGTTGATATATAATTGTTTGTGTGATATTATTGAGCTATACGTTATGCAAATTGTGAATTGTTAGGTTCGGTTGGAGTGTAGGAGTACATATATTCTATATTACTTAATTTTGTGTTTAGTAGTTCACTTGCTGGGTACCGTGTGTTTGGTACTCACCCCTTGCTATTATATTTTTGTAGGTTACAAGCCCGGATCTTCGTGACACCCTCTCTATTCTTCCTAGTCCGAGGCTTCTTGTGGAGATTGTGTGAGGTAGTTATTTGTCATCCCAGTAAACTCTCACTCCTATTTATGATTTTATTCTACTTTAGAGACAATATCATTTGAGACTTATGTTTTCTTTTTAAATCTATCGTAATACATTAAGAGACTTGTGCACGTGACAACCAGATTTTTGGAATTTTTAATTAAGTGACTCATTATTCATAGTTAAATCTTCATTTTTATTTTTTCTTTCCCACGTTATCGTTGTAATTAGGTTTTTGGCTGACTTTTCTTGGCAGGGATAAGATGAGTACCATCACACCTATTTTTGGGTCGTGACACAAGTAATCGTGGTGCATATCTATCCTAGAATGCATGTCCACTGAATAGATGTACTGCCTCAATCGGAAATCATGAGGGCTGCATAGGGACCATGTATTTGTGATCATGACCTGCAATGACCTCAGCTCATGTCACCTATCCAGAAATCACCTCGGACCCAATATCCACCGGCATAATACCTCGGCCCGACCGATAGAGATCTCAGCCACCAATCCACGTGTTACCTTACTCACATCTCAACTATAGCCATTCACAAATAATATTAAATGTAATGTGCATGATCACAATTATATCAAAATATGAACATCATAATGATCTTAATATCATCAATGTCTCAGTATCATCAGTATCGAATAATTCACAAGATAACATAGATTATGAATGCATAATTAATTTATCAATCAATGTAGCACCATATGAACAAGTATTCAATACAAGAAGTCATGATCAAACTTATAATGATACAATTCTACCTCCAAATACTCAATTTCATACACGTAGGAGCATACAAGGTTCACTAATACTTAACAAAAGATTAGAAGTCCACTTACCTCAAATAAAGTCTCGAAACAAGTTGAAATCACCACTTTCCCCTTCCTATGGTACTCTAAATCACTACAATCTATTCACATATGGTATCACAATCACATAACGAGTCTAATGACACTAAAATTAATTAATTCAGATAAAAGGGCAAAATGGTAAAAAAATCTCATGCCAAAAAATGTAGGTTGAATCTGGAAATTGACATATGGAAATGTTCTCCACATAATAAGGAATTCAACAGTGAAAACCGTTTCCAAAATGGAGTTAAGATTAGGGAGAAATCAACATTTTATGTCTAGGAATTCAAAGTCCATAAATCCCCAAATTCCACCATTAAAACCCAAAAATAGAAGTTTAAAACACAAATTAATCAATGGAAATAGTTGAAATAGGTTAGAAAATAGTTACCCAATCAATTTACCTTAAAAACCTTGAAAATCCTCTCTTAGAACGAAGCATGAAATGTCAATAATAATGGAAAGGGCTTAAATCACATATTTAAAAATGAGACACTGTTAAGTACGCTCTCACTACAAGAACACGGACAGGAATACATGAACGCAGAGCACTAACTTACCCCAAGCCTCCGTGAACACGGGACTTGATCCGCGAATGTGGAGGTTCCACTGACAGTTCTCTACTAACGTAGAGATGGGTTGCGAAAACACGGAGGCCACATTGGTCATACCTTCGCCAATGCGGCATCACACCCATCAACACTTAGTGTAAGGTGTGGGGCACCAGATCAGCTACACCAGCAATAACACAACCCAATTAAAATTATGAACTGGACTTTAAAAATACGTTTGGAACCCCATGAACAAAAACAAAACATTGAACTCTACCAGAAATGATGATCCAGACTCAATGGAACAGTCAAAATTTTAATTTAGAATCTTCGTGATCCCGAACTCGAGAAAGATCATTTAAACTAGTTTCGGACTAAAAAACTCAATATATTTTTTAAGCTCTAAAAATTATAACAAAGTCATTTTTAGTCTTAGTTTCACCACCTAGAACCACGTAAACTAACAAAATTTTGATACGAGCTCCTGAACTCCGAATGTGAACCAAAGTCAAACCTATGATCCAAAATGAACTAGAAATACAACTTTGGACCTAAAATTTCCGTTTTAACTCCGAATTCAGTTCTACAAGTTATCCTAGGGAAGATTTGGCATTCTGAAATTGATGGAATTGATGAATTGAATTCTAATACTCGAAACTCAAAATGACCTCAAAATTTAAATTTTCCAACTTTAAGCCTTTGAAAATAATTTCTTTTGCAAAACTCCAACTTTTTATCAGCTTTTCAAAATTCAACTTTTATTCTTATCCAAAAATGACACAAGTATACTTTTGGGAAGAACAAAATGAAAATTAAGATAAAATTACAAAAAAAGACCTTTGAGGTCATTACACCAGATTATAGCAAAAAAAATCTTTTTCAAATAATTTCAAGACTCAGAATTAACCCTCAAAATTTGTTCAAAACCCTGTACACATAAATCATAAATGCCACAATGCTAAATTTGACATTCTAGAATCAATGAAATCGTTGAAAATCAAATATAAGACCTCCTTGACACAAAACCTGAGTAAGCGCCTTAAATCAAACTTAGTCCAGTGGAAACATCAAAATGACACCAAGTCACTCAAAAGTTAAGACAAACTTGATTTCAACACTCAAATCACCTATCGAGACCATTGGAACAATTAGAAACCCGATTCGAGTACCAAAACTTAAAACTTTGACCAAAGTCAACAAACTCACACTTTAACTTAATTTCCAACTCCAAGTCTAAAATGCATGTAACAACTCCAAATCTGATTCTGATAACTCTCCTAGGTCAATTTCTATATTCTGGAACTGATGAAATGGATAAAGTTCTATTCCAAGACTCCAATTATCAAATGACACAAAATTTTAAAATTAGATAATTCTAACTTCATAAATCCAATTCAATATTTGGCAAAAATCTCAACTTTCACAAAATTTTCGAAAATCAACTTTTAAAATCAATCAAACCTGACTCATGCCCTCTAACAAGAGGTGTAAAATGATAATTTTTATTGGAAAAGTAAATATGACCTTTAGGGTCACTACAAAGATCATGGTTAGGATTTTGGGAGGGTGTTTTGGTGACTAGATTCTATGAAAGGGACTTTACAGGTTGTAGGATCTACAACCTGTGAACCCTATTTGTACTTCCTTTTTGATAGATTTTAACTAAGATATTTTTTCCTACCCTCCTAACCCTTAAACAACATTGTTTTACCCCTATAAAACCTCCTATAACCTTTTTTGAATATCACTTTCACTCTATTCCCTAATTTTTCACCTACATTCCCAGATCCTCTCCTCACTCATCTTCTTCATGGGATATCTTCATGTTCAATCTAGGACATCAAGTTTCACAAATAGTTCTCTTACGGTCCTTCTAGAATTCTTTCAAGGTATGTGAGTATTCATCCTTAGATCCTTTTTATCCATGGAGCCTAAAACATTTCCCACTTTTTTTACCAAATTAAAGTATAAACTTATGATTTTGCATGATTTATATTTTATACTATGATCATGAATCTAATTATGTGTAACGACCCTCTGGGTCATTTCTATGTTTTTATGATAATTTTGCTATTTTGAGCTTCTGTATAATAACCTCAGACCTATTATAACCAATTAGAGTTGTTGGGATGGTTATATGGTGTTTTGGTTGTAAATTGTGTGAGTTTGCAAGTTGGTAAGAAGCCAAAGATGCAAAAATGAGATTTTTATCAAAACCCAAGCAAACAGAATTGTAATGGTATTCTGACATTCCCATCAGTTCCAGAATGGATGATTTATGCTAGGAGGGTGGTTGGTCTAAGGATGGAGACTCCTGGTATGATTTTGAACCAAAAGTTGCAAAGTGGGTTCAATTAGACGCTAATATGTGTATTTTTGTAAAAACAAAACAACCAGCTAAATGCACTTGGAATGGAAAATTGATGGCGCGGTCAGTTCCAAAATATCAAAACTAGTCCAAATCAACCCTTTGCCAGTTGATGAGGACATCCAATTGCATTTTGACCCCCTCAGTTCTTTTAAGTAAATTTATCCAGAAAGAAGTGGGACCCTCTTTATTCTATAGGATGCTCCATTGGAAATTTTAACTGCACCGTTGGATCTGGAACATTGAAATCCATATCATTACACTATTCATTTGCATAAAACAGACATCGGACGCCCCAAGAATGGTCTGGAAAAGATTTGGAAATGGCTGGTGCAGCACCAACAAAAGTTACCCTCCACGTTTGAGGAGGTCAATGTTGTATTCGCGAAGTGAGGCCTCGGTGAAGCTTCATATTTGTAGGGCCTAGTCCATGTTCTTGGAGCTTGAGGAACCTAAAGCTCCACATTCACGGAGAAAAAGGGTGAGGCCTATAAAAGTGCTTCAACAATTTGCGAACAACCATCACCCTCAACTTGCAAATGCTCATAAAAATGCATTTCAAATCCATGTTCGATGATTAAAAGGTCTACATGAATGAAATTGTCGCAAGAAACGTCGTGGCAAAGTCAGATTTGGGATTTGGCATGTATTTTAAGGTAAATTCATTGTTTTAGCTTAATATATTCTTGAAATTTGTGAAAACTTTACGTATTAAAATATTAACCAATTCTTGATGGAATCAAGCAAAATTTGAGCCTAAATTATTCTACGTTCCGAGGAAATTATTTTGGTATTTGAAAAGAAGGTATATTTGATAAAGTTTTCATTTCTATTTTTTGGATCTTTTCTCGATCTTCTGGGGTCTATTTGGGGCTGAGTTTTTGGTTCTAGAACTGGGTTGTCGTGGGGGTCATTTTTTGAGATTTTGTTTGGTATTTCGTCTGTGGGCCCTATTTTTCTCATTTTAGCTCCATTTGGCATAATATTTACTCATTTTTTTTGTTTTTATAGCCAATATGACCATGTGAATATTTTGAATTTTATTTTAATAGTGAAGCACTATCGGGATGTTAACAAGAGGGGAAATATCTTTGTAGCACTGATTCAAGATGTGAGGCATCTATTTCCAAGTAGGCTAGACTTTTCCTAAATCTCAGATTGAGTAAAACTATATGTATGTTGAACTATGATATATATGATATGCTAGTTATGTCCGGTATGCATGGTATATGTTGTGAGATTGTACTATGTGTTGTTGGTTGTAAATATTGTAATTTAGATATATGATAGTACCTTGGGTACATGGAGGCCTAATAAGGATTGTGTATGGACTGATGTCTTGGGAAAGGTACGTATTCTAACCTAACCTTTGTCTAAAGGTATATGTTGCCTGATGTTGTTGGGACATGATATTTGTGAGACTATATGTTGCCTACTTTTCATACTAAGACTTGATTTCTAGCATGAAGATGATTCCATTGGGCCTAGCTGCTGTAAATACTTATGATATCACTATTATTGGTGTGCTTTACTCTCATTACCTGGGATAGACTGGAATATAGCAAGATTTTTCTGTTAAGCATGATTTTACACTAATTATTGTGAATTACGCTCTGTTATACTACTCTTAGTTGTTACATACGGGTTCTCTACATACTAGGGGAATGGGTTATGTATATTTATCTGAGTAAGGTGGTGGATTATGTGGTTTGATGGGGATGATTCTATCAAGAGAGATAGTATGATAGGGGAATCAAAATGCAGATCCAAATAGGCTAGAGAGAGATTAATTGGTTTTACGCTCTGAGACCTACAAGATGCACCCTGTGGTCCAAGTCTTTGATGGCCGCGTTCAAGGGTCTGAGACCTCTGGTAATATGCCTCGTCATCCTAGTGTTTGGTGGTCGCTTCCAAGGGTCCGAAACTCGGGTGTTGATTCTGAAAAGGTCCAAACATTTATTGTTACTTTGGGCCTAAGTCCCCGTAGGCTACATGTTAGGGTTAGTCCCCGTGATTAGTATTCTGAGTTAAGACACTATTGATTATGTTAGGTGGATGTTTTCTCCTACGGGGGATTTGTCCCATCATTATGCACGTATATTTTAGATCAGGTGCCACATTCTGGCATAGGTTCAAAGACCCAATTGATATGTGATTGTTAGGGGTAAGGGCCCAATTCATTACCTATGGATACACATGCCTTTACACACCCTGATTATACATGGATATAACTTTTGGGCTTATGGGGCCTTAGAGGGCATTTAGGCATAGACATTAGGACCTTACACCCACGTACAATCGACACTTGATCTGATAATGTGAAGAGTTGGGTTCTGTGATGATTTTGATAGATTCTATGATTATCCTTTGATTAGATAATGGGTGGGTGTACCTTCCATGCTTATGGGGGCTCGGGTGGCATATAAGCATAGATACTAGGGTCTTACACTTGCGTGCAACATGAGGTTTTGGTTTGGTTTGAAGTTATGGGTTGATTATGGGACTACACATCTACTTTTGAGCTTTATTATGTATATTATTTCACTCAGTTGGTTGATAATGCCTACTGGTGCCTTATTTTGGTACTTACCCCTACTTCTATATCTTTCCATGTTGCAGGACAAGGTTATAGTCGGGGACATTATCTTTTGGGGGGATTTCAGGAGTGCTCAAGAGATCATTGGTGAGCATTGGTCATTCCAGACACTTTGTAGTCTCCTTCATTTGATTATCGTCTATTATTTTTAGACTTTTCCCTTTTACAATAGTATTTTGCATTTGTAGGAGCGCTCCTATGTTGTATTATATTATGGTTTGTTATATGTATATCAGTATGTACTTCTATCTATTGTAGCTTTGTATAGTTGACTTTCAAGTTCTGGGTAGATTTCAGTTATTTATATTATTGTTGTGGATATGGTTTTGACTAGAAAGCTAGGTCAGGTACCCTGGGGTTGGGTGAATGGCTTTCCTGTAGGTGGGATCTAACAGGCACCATCATGATCGGGATCGGATCGTGACATTATGTATGACTAATTACATGATTTCAAGGATTTCTATGTAAATTCTCCTCCTTTTTATCTAGGGTTTATGAAATTCTATATGGGTTCTCCAATTCTGATTTCAATAATGTTATTTCATATGATTTTGTGTTATTTTCTATCATTACATTATTTTAAGTTGACTATATGTGAACCCATGTTTTTGCCCTAGCTTTTCACTACAAGTCATGATAATGAATTTATAAGCCTTTTAAGGAAGCTTAGGGAAGAGCTGACTGAAGACCCAATCACACTCCATATGGAGGTAGATTCATAATAATGGAAGTCTTACTCCACATTACATAAATCACATGAAATGAACTATTCTATGAACGTGTTTTATGAATTGATTGGTAGTTATTCATTGTTTTTTCACATATTAAGGTTTATGATTTATGGTGAGTATGTTTATGAATTATGATAAGTATTCTGTGAGATTTTGACTTAGCACCGAGTGGATCTTAAGGTGAGGACTCAATCTAAGGGATCCTCAATCGCAATCTCTTATCCTATAACTATGCTGCTATAATAGGATTTATTTCCAAATAGCCTAGCTAAAGGATCCACATATATTACATGTTCATGACATCCACTTAGCTAGGTAGAGTCTACCTTGGAAAGTAGATTCTCCTTTTTTCGTTGTATGGGAAGTCATCAAAATTCTATGTAATAACTCGCATGGTTTTATTGTCGATTATGGTTGTATCCCATACATTGACCATATCCATGTTTACTTATGTTTTAATGGCTCATCTATCACACTATTTATATTTGGTCAACTGCATATCATGACTTATGATTCATTACATTGCATTTCTCACATACTTAGTACATCTAAATGTACTAACACATACTTTCCCTGCCTACTTTGTATTATAATGTAGGGGTTGACGATCACACTCCTACTTCATAAGACTAATTTTTGAGTTCCATTGGAGCTTTGAAGTTGGTGAGTCCTCATATTCCGTGGAAATGGCATGATTTCTTATTTACTAGGCTGCTTCTTTGTTTATTTTAGACTTTGAGTTAGCTAGGGCCTATCCTATCATCCCATCTATATTTAGAGACTTTTCCCACAATTGATGTAAAAAAGTTGATGATGTATTTACTTTCTCCTTATTATTCTATGACTTCTACACATTTTCATGATTACTTTCAAATTTTGTTTATTTACGTACCTTATGAATGATTGGTATGCTAAGAGGTTGGGTTGAGATTTCCTCGTAAATCCTAATCACTGTGTCATATTTAAGGCCTAGCTTAGGTCAAGACATGAGGTCTATAAAAGCTACAGGCGCATTATTAAAACCAAAAGAAATTAAAGAAACTCAATGTAACCATAATGGGTCTTGAAGGCCATCTTTGGGATGTCACTTTCTCTCACCTTCAAATGATGGTAGCCTGATCTAAGGTCTATCTTAGAGAAATAATTATCACCATGAAGTTTGTCAAACAAACCATCAATTCAAGGGAGAGGGCACTTGTTTTTATGTTGAACTTATTTAACCGATGATAATCAATACATAAACTAAGAGAACCATCTTTCTTTACAAGAATAAAATGGGATTACACAAAGATGAGACACTCAACCTAATAAACCCCTTATCTCGGAGATCTTTCAATTTTTCTTTCAACTCATCTGAAGCTATTATATATTGGGGAACAGAAAAAGGTTGAATATTAGAAAGAATATCTATCCCAATGTATTTTTCCCTATAGGGAGGGACTCAAAGTAACACATCAAGGAAGACCTCAGAAAACTCATTAACAATCGAGAATGATTAAAGGGGTGAGGTCACATCATTATTATCTCTGAATCAAATTATGTGATAAAATACACCACTTAGAAATCAACTTTGTTGCATTAAGGTAGGATAAGAAATGACCCTTAGGTACTGCTAGACTACTCTTTTACTATATGACAGGCTCATTCGAAAATTGAAACTTGACAAATCGGGTTCTACAATCAATTGTGGCATTACAAGCATAAATTCAATCCATGCCTAAAATGACATCAAAATCAACCATGTCTAACTCAACTAAGTCAACTATGGTATCTCTACGATAGATGCAAATTGTATAATTTCTGTAGACTCTCTTAGTAAATATCGACTCACTAATAGGGACAGTAATACTAAAGGCTTAAGAAGGTGTTTGGGAAGGGGCCAAAAGGTCATAAAATATAAGGTTGCACCTGAATCAATTAAATCATAATAATTATAAGAAACGACTCGATGCATACTAGTGATAATATCATGTGAGTCCTCTTGATTTGGGTGACTAGCCAAAGCATAAAGATAGTTTCAACCTCTACTTGTCCTAAAATAGTACCCTAGCTGGTGGTGTTGCATAAGAATATTGGAGATTGTTTCCCCCACCATTCTCTCTCAACACTAGAAACTCTTTTTGGATGTGTCCCATCTGACCATACTTATTATGACAATTAGTGCCCTCTAGGTATTCCCTTCAGTGATGTTTGCCACACTTACCATATGGTGGATTTTCCTTAGAACCTTGAGCCTTAATTTCTTTGGATTGAAAACCCCAAGCACAAATATTTTGATGACTTTGTGACTTCTAATCATACCTATTGTTGAGTGTTGGTCCACTCACTGGTGATGGTGCACAACCTGAAGTCCTCTTTTGGAATAAAGACTTATCACTATTACATTACTTTTGCAGACTAGGCTCATGTCCTACTAACTTGTCCCTCTTACTCAAATCCTCCTCTACTTGCTAGGCATACACCATAAACCTGGAAAGATCCATATTAAAAATCAGAAGTGATGTCTTGCATTCCTTCTTCACATGTCTACCTAGACTAGAAATGAACTTTCTCATCTTAGCTCTCATATATAGGACCATCTTTAGAGCACATATGGATATATAGATAAATTTGATACTATACTCCTTCACTATTGATTTCTTTTGCTTCAAATTCACGATTATCTCAACTTTAGCTTCCCTCAACTCTTTAGGAAAGACATGGTCAAGAAATATACTCTCGAACTCCTCCAATATAGTAGGCTCAGCATCCTAACTATGACTATCATCCCACTGGTTATACCATACATTGTCTATGTCCCTAAGTTGATGAGACACAAGCTCAACTCTCTCTACCTCAGTAGCATACATGGCCTTCAGACTTTTTCACATCTCATATATAAAATTCTGGGGATTCTCCTTAGCCTTTGAACCTATGAATACTTATGGCTTCATCCTCAAGAAGTCTCTATTTCTCACTGAAGTTGGTGGATCTTAGGATGTAGAGATGGGGGTGGGAGAATTTTGTTGACCAGATTAAGCGGCCATTAACTGCATGAGCATAATAATAGCTCTCCTAAGCTCGACCTTAGAAGTAGTAGCAGGTTGAGTAGTAGTCATCTGATGAGCCTTAGTAGATCATGCAGGTCGACCCTTAGTCCTTATCCTTAACAATGAAGGTGTTTAAGATGATGTAACCTCAATGTTGGTAGCGTTCCTCTAATTGTTAGTACACTTTAGAGGCATTATCGTTAAGCTTGTAAACAAACAAGTTAGGAAGGAACTTTCATGGAGTTAAAATCTATGACATGAACCTAGAATATAAAAGAAGTGAGACAATTCTTAATATCATATAACCTCAGAATTATAAGTGTGGTCCACGACAAACGCATAGAAAGACACCACCAGACAGAACATCATAGGCACCCTAGGACTCCTCAACTCTATACTTTATAACTAAGTTTGTTTCACCCCTGCATATACCCTAGGCATGAACGACACTCAAAACCTATTGTTAGTCCCAAGAGAACCCTTGCTCTGGATCATCAAGAAAAGACTCAACTCATAAAATGATACTAAAGCGAGCAATTCAAAAATTAAAAGAAAGTAAATAATAAGATTTAAAATAGTCAACTCTCAATAAATTAATGCCATAGTTCAATAATGCATACATATTTCAAAATGGACTCATAATGGAAATAATAAAACTTCACTCTTCCACTATCTGACTCAGTCTATGAAGCCGCTATCTATTCCTAAGAAGGAATTGAGATTAACCCATGGATACCTCAAATAAACTACTCAAAAAGTGAAAGTAAATTCAAATAAATAGATTTCTTTGAAGGAAAGAAGGTATCGCCAAAACTTAGGAATGGATCTTTAATAAGTTCATGTTGAGGATCTCTAGCACATGTATTTGTATTATAAAATGGTACAACATTGAATAACATCAGTACATAAAATATTACTATTTAGTAGGAAGTTTCTCTAATCGAGAACCATTACCTTTGATCATCCTATACCTTACACTATTAAGGGATGATCAATGTCAATGGAACCACAATTAAATTAAAGTCCTCTTTTGGGACATGTGTAGAGTCGCTTGAATCAATGGTATGATTGTATCCTATGTTGGCTGCATAATTTATGGGGTTAGAGTTATTTTTTCTCTTATTCAAATCAGTGTTCAATACTACTACCAAAGACTCATTATGTTCACATGCTCAATCAAATAAAGTGTCCAAATCATCCTATCTATTCTCATAGGATTCTCATCAAACTCAAACCTCATCTAAAATCATCATGTTTTTTCATTTTAAAAAATATTCTTTCAAGGTTACTCATATATCGTAAAAACTCTTTTCTGGAAACACCATCTATACTTAAACCTCATTCTCATTTAGACTCAACAAAATGTAAAAAATCAAGACAATTCACACTCTACTCAATGCATGAAAACCATTAAACTCAATTCAAAATAATGCATAGTAAAATTATGAACACCAATTCAACTAGTGCTTATGTGAATGTAACCATGAATGATAATTTTCATGAATTTTGAATGCATAAAACATAAATAATCTCAACGCATCATTATATAGAACTTAAAGAACGAAGGATTAACTCAATTCAAAATTTAAGAAAATTAGGGCTCCAACTCAAGTCATACTCATAGATGAAAGACTTTAGATGTAGGATGTGCGGAAAAACTTAATGCAATGTTATGAGTAGCCTTACGTACATGAAATATTTAGATTCTCAAAAACATCTAAAAAACTTAATGAATGCTCTTGAAACTTTAGATCTTCTTTTCTCCAATATTCTTGCTACAAATAATGGGCTTAATGTAGTCCCAAAATATCAAGGTTTTAATTGAAAAGAGTAGGGAAAAGAATGAAATACTCTTCAATAAAATTATCAAATCCATCTACGAAGGTATATATGGTCCGTAGAAGGCTCTATAGGTCGTAAAAGTCCAATCATGGAATTTGGATTAAGTTTCCTGGTTTCTGAGCTTTGGATCTATAATCACCTTCTATGAGTCATAGACCTTTTTATTGGCCATCCTGCTAATCCATAAAAAAGTACTAAGACTTAATTTTTAGTACTTTCAAACCATGAAATCTATCTATAGGTAATGGATGGAAGTACGTGTCATAGACGTCTCTCATAGAATGCTCACGGACTTAACTCTAGGCTTGTTGGACTTGGATGTTGTAACACCCCACAAACTCATCCTACCTATTTTTAATAAAGACCCAGAGAAAACTGACAAAAATACCTGAGAAAAATTACCAGGAGAAAACCAAGAAGGTCACCTATGACCTGTAGAGTGATCTACGACTCGTAGGTGAGGTCTCATAGGTAACCTCGATAACTTAATAATTTTTTTCCAAGTTTGAGGCTCTTTATGAGGTACCCAAATGAGCTTTACATAAATCCATAGCTTGTAGTGTATGGTCATGGGTGAATGTTTAGGAATTTAACTTTTTAAAATATCGAATGATGAGTGAAATAGATAGCCTATATAATATTCTATGGCCCATGGAATAAGCTTCGTAGGTCAAGGTCCCCGAAACCCAGATTTCTAAACCTTGGGATTGCGAGTTATCAGAAGGCATGTAAGTCAACTTATGGTCCATAGATATAGATTTTGTAGGTCAAGGTGCAATTTCCAGTAACCCAACTTTTGAGAACCCTCACTTACGAGAGGGTATTTACGACCTATAAGTGGATCTACGACCCGTAATAGGGATTTCGTAGGTCCACTTGGCAGTTTTAAGAGGGGTATTTTATCTATTTCTATACCTTTTAATTAAATCCCATGATGTTTTGAGCTTAATTTAAGTCCTAAGTCATAACCCAAAGTGTATTATCTCATAGTAGACACTTAAAACATTCTGGAGAACGTCGGAGAAGGAGAAGAGTGAGGGTTTCAAGTTCAAATGCGATGATCGACAGAGGACTGACTATTCTTCCAATTTCCAGGTATGTAAGGCTTCCTAAAGTTTAGGACTGAGTCCATCCACATTTCCTTTCATTGTTGAGTAAGTTCGGTAAAAACTATTGAGTATTGAAGAACCATATGAATATAATCTTTGAGTTATTTTATAATTATTCTAAGTATTCATACATATGTATGAATGAGTCAGTGGAGTATTCATGCACATGTATGAATGCGTCAGTGAATTGATTGCTAGTAACATAAGATTTAGGCATAAAATTTACATTCTTTACTATGAGTCCTAAATTGCATCATTCTACATAACTATTATTTCTTTGATCATATGGAGTCCATGACTGGGTTTTTCTGAGTTGAGTAAATTGAGTATAATTGAGTATGTTGAATTTTTATTGCATATTCATCAAGCATATTACTTGTATTATATGATGGGCCTAGTTGAGTAAAGCCTAAATGACCGTCTGAGTTTGAGTCAAAATTACATGCATGGTTGACTTCTTTGATTAGTTAAGTTGATGAATACTGAGTAGAGATGATATGAGATGAGTTTGAGTTGATTTTTATGACTACATTTTAGTCTTTGAAGGAGTATTGAGCACCGAGTTTGTCTAGAGAATAATGCCCTAGAACTATGTTTCCAAAATAGGATAGCCGTGCAGTTAACTCTAGTGTCTCATGTCCCAAAAAATGGATATTCTCTTTGGATCCGAGAGACAGAGAGGTCGATGTCCTTTACTTTGGCAAGTTTAGGAAGGGGGTGGCAATGATGTCGTCATCA
The DNA here is from genome assembly GCA_038996855.1 of Solanum aculeatissimum. Taxonomy (NCBI): domain Eukaryota; kingdom Viridiplantae; phylum Streptophyta; class Magnoliopsida; order Solanales; family Solanaceae; genus Solanum; species Solanum aculeatissimum. Next base: position 18,725 of record JBCEWC010005517.1, read on the forward strand.
TTGTGCATCACAAAACTCATGGTGGTGGGAGTTATGTTGATTAGACAAACTTCCAAGCAACCCTTGATTGAGCATATTATATTTTAAATTGAGCTGCATAGAGCTAAATTTATTTTTCAAGCATGACTGTAAACTTTAAACTTGCATTATTTATTAAGTGAAGTTATGAGTTGATGAGTTGTGTTTCGAGTCAATTTGATTGATTTGAGTCTGAGTCTTATCTATTTTCTTGAGCCATTTTACATACTAGTATATTCCATGTACTGATGTCCATTTGGTCCTGTATCATTAATGATGAAGATACATGTGATTGAGGACTTTAATAGGTGCACCACTGAGGTTCAGTGCCCTTGTATCAAGAGTTGGTGAGCCCTCTTTGCTATCCGAAGGAGTCTTTCTTTTCATCTTCTATAGGTTTTTATTCCTTTGTGTTAGGTAGTCATGACCTATCATGGTACCACCTAGAAATTAGAGGTAGAGACTTCATAAATATTGAGTAGAGGATGGTTGAGTATTTTTATTTTCCAAACTTGGTCATTGGAGATTATTTCATAAGAGCTTTATCACGTTATTGATGTCTTTCATTTGAGTATTTTCTTCCGTTGTCGAGTAAGATATGATGATAAGGCTAGGTGGTTCTCTTAGAGAATCAACAATGGTTCTTCAAGTGTCCGCGACGCCAAGGGTACAATCTCTGGGCTTGACAGATGCATGAAGGCTTTTCTATGGGCCAAAAGAACTTCTATGTTACTCCCTATTAGGTCATACCGAGACTAGATCTCAAGATGTAGGAACTACTGACCTAATCTACAATTCATAGAAATTTCTATAGATGTAGATCAATCTCATAGTAATAAACTGGACTTAATACTACATGGTATCAATTCCAGAACCCCATCTATAGTCCGTAAAGAGTTCTATAGAGCATAGATAATGCCAGTAAAAGCAATTTTCTATAGAACCAAATTTTTTTCTAGACTTTCAGAGCTATCTGAGTTGGATTATTTTGGGGGTGTTACAATTAATTTTTATTTGACATTTTATTTTTAGTAATTGTAGATCAAATTATATGAAAACCCTTGAATAAATATATCTTATATTTTTTTAGTCTAATTTGAAAGGTTAATCGAGTAAGTCCATGTGAAAATAGCACTGTACTTTTCATTCTATTATTGGTTGATCATATATACTTGTGTATGTAATGAGTAAGATTATCTATAAATATATTAAATTTCGTGTTTAGTTATTAATCATGTATTATATGTGTGATTTACAATTTCATACTGAATTTCTCACCTGAATGTGATTGTGATATGTGAGTTGTTTTAGTGGGTTTATGATATGATACATGAATACTTTATGCAAATTGTATTATGGCACATGAGTTGCTGATGAGACACGTGGATAGGATCCATCCCTCATGAATCACTATATCTCAAGCATTGTGTATGCAGGATCGATAGTGTTTATAGTATTGTTATTGACTAAAGTTGATTGTTGTTGGAATTAATGCATTGAGAAGGATATTATCTTTGACTTTTAGTCTTTCAATATCATCTCTTAATTTTTAAGAAGTATTTTAGTAGTTAGTAATACATGTATCTGGTGAATTGTGATACATTATCTAGTTTTAATGAATAGTGATACATGTATCTAGTTATTTATGCAACATTCTAGATTTTATAATTTCAGTAGTATAAATAAAGATGTAATTGATGATTGTAATCCTCTTGAGTGGCCTTAAATATCCTAATATAACTTGAGCATTCAAATTGTAATTATCTCAAGTGGCCTTAAGTAGCCTAATATAACTTAAAGATTCTCTAAGAAAAATATTTTCCTTCTATTTATCCTTCAAATTGATATTAGAGTATTTTTTTATTTTTAAACTATGAGTTAGGTAAAGAAAAGAATTATGACATCTAAAACAAATGAAGGTGTTGCATCTAAAATAAATAAAGGTGTTGATTCTTCAGTTGTTCTTACAATATTTTTTTGATAGAAATGGCTTTGAATACTGAAAGATAAAAATGAGAACATATTTAAAAGCTGAAAATTTGTGGACTATTATAAACAATGGTTATGAAGAACCACAAGACGATAGTGAACTTACAGTAGCAAAGATAAAAAAATATTGAGGTAAAGTATCGTCAAGATGTAAAAGCCCAAACAAAATTCAAATGGGAGTCTAAAGATCATATTTTGTAAAAAAATATTACTTGTGAGACTTCAAAGGAAGCTTTGGAGTCTATGAAAGTTGAGATGTATGGTGACAAAAAGGTATGCACCATCAATCTTCAAACTCCTAGAAGAAAGTTTTAAGATTTGAACATGATAGAATATGAAAAAACAAATCAATATTATACAAAAGTCGTGAATATTGTTAATGAAATGAGAAATTATGATGATACATTTTCTAACCAACAAGTTGTAGAGAAGATTCTGATTAGTTCTGCAGAAATATATAAATATATTGTTGTCATTACTGACGAGACGAAAGATCATTCTAAGTTTTCCATTAAAGAGCTAGTTAGAATATTTCATTGATATGAGAAACGAAGATTTTTTTGTGAAGATCAACCCCAAGAGACTGCTTTCTAGCCTACAACTAATGAGTATTCTCAAATTTCTCAAAATATCAACAAAGAAAGAAGTATAGTCCAAAAAGAAGTAGGTTACTAAAAACGTTGAATAAAAAGGTGAGAAAAGTATCAGTCTTTGTTGTAAAATTTACAAAAAAAATAAAAATTAATCATAATGTATAAAAATATTAGCACACCCTCAGTTCTTTTAGCTAAAATTAGCCAAAAAAAGTGAGACCCTCACTTTTTGGTAGGATGCTCCATTGCAAATTCTGACCACACCAGTTGATCTAAAACGTTGAAATCCATATGGTTATACTATTTATTTGCATGAAACTGACATCGGACGCTCGTGGAATGCCCTAGAGAAGTTGTTGGAAAAGCTGGTGCCACACAGCAGCAGGCACCTCCGCGCCTACCCGCCCGCATTTGCGTGTCTATGGAATGAGCGGTACGACCAACCTATAAAAGGTTGGTCGTGAGGCAACCTTGAGGCAAAATCCGAATGTAATTTTTTATCCGTAACTTTGATTTTAGAGATTCAAAGGGCTAAGTTATCTGATTTTTTGTGAAAAATGTCGTGGAGGTGTTGAATTCCAATTTTGTCACGTATTTAGAGTTAAAATTTCCATTTTTCACCAATTAAGCATTAGAAATGTGTGAAAATTTTACCTTGTAATATCTCAATCTATTCTCAATGGAATTTAGTAAAATTTGGGTCTAGGTTATTCTATTTCCAAGAGAAACGTTGTGGAATGTTTTGATTGAGATAATTTGGTTGTTTTTTGTGAAATTTGACCGAGGAAGTCTTGTAAGAAATATTTTTTGATAAAAAATATAACTTCATTTTTGAGTTATTTCTCGGCCTTCTAGGATCTATTTTAGGCTCAATTTCTGGCTATAGCCTCAAGGTGAAATACAGAGTATTTTACGGGGATTTATTCGAGATTTTGGGCATGAGCCCTATTTTTTCCTGTTTTAGGTGCAATTGCTAATATTTTGAGATCTTACGGCTGAATCAACCGTATTAACCTTGTGATTCATATTTTGATAGTTGAGCAGTGTTTGGAGGATATCAGAAAGGGAAAAGATCAAGCGGACTGACCAGGAGAATGAGGAACCTCCTTTCAGGTAAGCTAGATTTCTCTAAACCTTAGATTGAGTTGAAATGCCTGCGTATGTAAGATGAAATATGTATAAATGTGTTATTTATGGGTTGAGTTGTGGAATATGTATTGTATATGGTTGGTTGTGCCCTATATGTGGTAATATGATGACATAGGATAATGGTTGTTGTATTGAGGGTTGTGTTAGTTGTAGTTGTTATATTAGATGAGTTATGGCGCTGTTAGGCTATGAGATGGCCTGAAAAGGGCTAGATTGGGTTGGGAATATGTGGCAGGTATGTACACTGAGCTTGAATCTCCCTTGAATGTGTGTGTGTGGCTTGAGGCTACTGAGATATACTAGCTTGTGAGGCTGACAAGCAATTATATACGACATTGTGCACTAGTTCTAGCATCTACATTTGACTCTAGGGGCTCTGGTTGGTCGGGATATCTATGATATGGATGTGGCTATATATATATGTACTGAGTACTTGTGGCTAACTAGATTATGGTATAACCACTGATTACACATGATTCTGTGTTGCTTGTGACTTATGTGCTTCTATATACACTTGTTAACCATTGTACATTTGTTATACCTACTAATAACTGAGGGAAACATGCTATATTGTAGAAAAGGTTGTAATTGTGCTTTGGATTAGGCCTTGCAACTCTTGATATGAGATACATAGCTACTGAACCCCTGATAGGCTAGAAATAAGGATATGACCCCTGTAGGACAGGTATCCTATAAGCTATGAGATTCACTGCTTATTCATGATAGAGATATGTAGATTGTGAGGGTGTTCGTAGATTATATGTTGTACTATCACCTAATTCTTGTATAGATATGACTCTACAGGGTTAGATTGTGTGGGATACTTATGATATGACTGTCATCGCCTATGTTTACTTTGGGTACTTGTGGTTAATGGGGTTGTGGTGTACTTGGCCTTAGTTGGGCATGACTCTACATTAGTCTGTGACATATATACTTTTGTATACAATTATTAGTCATTATGCACTTATTATCCTTACTCCACACTACGGTATCGCTATAGTCTGAAAGGGGTGATACTTATACTTGGTTGGGCTTTGAGACTTTCTCCTTCATGTAAGATATTTCTAGTCTCTGACAGAATAAAGAGTGGATGATTATTCCTATGCTTCGAGTCCTTGATGACATTTCCCATTCTCTGAGACATAGTGACCATATTTGAGAGTTTCAGTTTTGGGTGACGCTCCTCGCAGTCCAAGTCCTGATATCCATATCTGTGATATCCGAGCCATGGATGCCAATTTTGAGGTCTGAGCACCTATTGATATTCTGGGTTAAGAATCCTATTGGTTATATTTTGGATCTAAGACTTTGTCACTTGTTCAGAGGGATTCATCCCATCGATTCTTTTGAGTCTGAGGTCCAATTGATTATGTAAGGAGGATTTTTTCTCCCACGAGGGATTCATCCCACTATTATATATATTAAGGTTCCAGGGTCGAGTGTCATGTCCTAACATAATATGGTACTTTGGGTTGGGGACCCAGTTGAGATATGACAGTTGGGTCGGGGACTCAATTGATTATCTGTGGATTCATACACCTATACATACCCTGATTATGTGTAGGTGTACCCTCTAGGCTTACGGGGGATCATGGGGCATTCAGGCATAGACATTAAAGACTTACATCTACGTACACCTTGCCTCCTTGATCGTATGATACTGAGAGTTGGGTTCCATGGTGATTTGTTTGATTCTAAGATAATTTTGTCAGTTAGACTATGTATGGGTGTACCTTGTGGGCTTATAAAGGCCTAGATGGCGTACAAACATAGATATTTAGGCCTTGCACCTACGTACAACACTTTCTCAGTCTGGTGATAGTTGTGGTATGGGCCTACTTGATTTTCATTAGTTGGTATCATTGCACACCGCTTGGGTTAGTTCAGTTGGGGTTCGATGATTCTCCAATCATGCCTTCTCCTTAATATTAGTTTTGATTTTCTAGACATATTGTAGTTCTCTATATTTGAGCCTTCTATATTTATAATATTTCACCAAAGTCGACTTATGATGCCTACTGGGTGCCTTCTACCTAAACTCATCCCTATATTACTGCATCTTCCCATGGTTCAGGTGTAGGTACTAATCGTGGTCGCTGAGTTGGGAGTTCATGAGCATTTCAGGAGACACAAGTGAGCATCTACAACTCTAGACACTCGAAAGCTTCCTTCATTTTTTATGGTCATTATCATATCAAGACATTAGCCTTGTATAGTGTAGTAGCTTGTATATGTAGGAGCATTCCTAGTTATGTATCATATTACTATATATACATATACATATACATATACATATACATATACATATACATATACATATACATATACATATACATATACAT
>JBCEWC010005518.1:0-24816 GCA_038996855.1 Solanum aculeatissimum
TTATAAAGTAAAAGAAGAAAAAGTAGAGAGAAGATTTTTTATTACTCCTGAATAATATTCAGTTGTATTCAGATGTTCAGATGTATTTTACAATGAAGGAAACTCTTATATTTATAGGGTAAAAACCCTTACACTTATAAGGAAAAAAACTGATTTTGATTTCCAAATATAATTCCTAACTATTAAAGGAAACCAAATAATAGACATTCACTACAAATTAAATATGTTTATAACACAATGTAAATTTTAATTCTTTACTCCACCTAGGGCCTCCACCCAGCCCCACCACATACCCCCACCCCTAGCCCTACCCCCATACAAAAAAAATTAAAAAAATATTTTTACAAAAAATTCAAATTTTAAAATATTGATTTTACAAAAAATTTAAATTTTAAAAATTTTAATTCTTTACTCCACCTTGGGCCCTCATCCCCCCCCTCGGCCCCCAACCCTCAGCCCCACCTCTCATCCCCATACAAAAAAAATTAAAAAATTATTTTTTACAAAAATTTTAAATTTTGAAAATTTTAATTTTTTACTCCACCCCACAACCCCCTACCCCTACCCCCACCTCCTAAAAAAGAATTTAAATATTTATTTTTAAAAAGTATTTCAAATTATGAAATATTTTCATGTCAAAAAATAGAAAAAAAATCTTGAAGATTAGTATTAGAAAGAAGAAAAAAAAAGATATTTTGGTTTGAAAAATAATAATAATATATATATATATATATATATATATAAATATATAAAGGATAGTTATTAGGGGTAAAATAGACAATTCACCCCCTTATTATCGTTGTGGGCTTCGGAAAAAACGCAGCCACGCGCCTGATTTTTGTGTGCAAAACGTGTTTTGCCAGCTCAGACGCTTGTGTTTAAATGATAAAAATCGGGCAAGTTAGAGTGCATGTTTGTGCATTTTGAAAGTTGAAGTTCTAACTTGTGATTTGAAGTCAAGTTAAAGGGTTAATTAGTGTATATTGCCAATAAAAAACACTCAAATTCAATCGCCAAAACACATGATGTGCAACGCTTTGACGTAGTGAGCTACTCAGTTGTTGTTTTTTTATGACAAGGGGAAATCCGCAATCGCTACCCTTTGGATACGCACATGGTAAACCCCCGCTCTTGTGCAATAGCTCGCAAACCATATAGGAGAGGTAACCCGCACTATGCAAGTTCAATGTGACAAGCTTGACTCAGAAGACAAACCTCTTTCTTTGGCTGACAAAAGATTTTGAACTTGAGACATCCAATATGGAAGATCCATACCTAAATCACTAGGCCACCTTGAAGAGTTAGTGAGCTGCTCAGTTGTTGCCAACTAATTAACAATTTTCCACTTAATTTTTTAAAATAAAAATAAAAAATACAACCTCTGTTTGCGATGGAGATTTGGCGTCATGGTGGTAATTCAGCGGGCGAAGAATGGAAGAAAAGGAAGATTTTGATGGTTGTTAGTGGTGGTGTGATGGCTGAGAATGGGGAAAGGAGAGGGTTGTTCTCACGCGTCAAATTGGATGTATTTCATGCATTTTGTCAGATAAAATTCGAGTATTTATTTGTTTAAATTTTGTATAATTAAAGTATTTAATTTATCCACTACCAAAGTTAAAAATTAAAATTTAAAGTCACGTTAAGAATTTATTTATTATGCCATCATTTTACCCCTTTCACCAGATTACTTTACTGACTGTAATTCATTCAAAAAGAGTATTATAACCTTAATGTTCCCAAGGCCAGCTCTTCCTTATCAATTTTAAGGCATATGCCTTAGGCCTCCAAAATTGGGGGCCTCAAATTTTTATCAATAACAAATTATGTGTTAATTTTTTTTAATAATTTTCTTTTTTATTAATGATAAAAAGTAAAATAAAATAAAATATTATTTTATTTTCTTGTCTCCATTTAAATAGAAGAAATCAAGAACATATTGTTTAAGCTTTTTACATTTTCTTCGTTAACATTTACATTATTTATCTTTTTTAAAATTCCTTTTGCACTCTCTTTCTACAAATTTTTAATAATTTAGAGCAATACTTTGTCAAAAATATTAATCAATCGTAAAAAAATGTTGATTAAATTGAATTATAATTTTTTAAAAATTTCTTCTCAAGTTTTCAAGCATCTCACTGGGTATATTGATTTTCAAACATTACAACAAACACATTAGAGCAGAGTATACTAAGTAATCAACTTCTTAAATTAGATTCTATGATTGTAACTCTTATCTTTTTTAAAATTTGTCAACGTATTACTTATAAAATTATGTTAGCAATTCATATAATTACCCAGAAAAAAGGATGTTTTTCAACGTTAAATTGAGTAGATCTTATCTAAAACTAATAATGAAGAAAAAGGAATTCGAAGAAATCAATTATAAACAAGGTATTAAATTAATAATAATAAGCATTTAAATAGTTAGAAAAATAAATAAATACATATGAAATTTGTTTAGATTTTAGGCCTCTAACTAAAATTTTGCTTTAGGCCTCCAATTATGTTGAGCCGCCCTGAATGTTCCGTATCAAATTAACTCGTTAACTTTTATTTCTAATATATTTTATTTATTATTATTTATACCATACAAATACAACTCAAATTGAAATTTTAAAGATGCCCATCTAAAAACTTAAAGAAGATTTTTTTTTTTTTTGGGTTAGACAAATCAAAATTCATAAATCTTGTCTGCCGGCCACTAACTAATGAAAAATATTGGTGATTAATCACTCCGTCCTAAAATACTTATTATATCTTAACTATTTTTAAACACTAAATTATATGAATTTTGAATAATATTTTAAAATATATTTTTTTCATCAGATATTATGAGAATAATTATAATTTATAATATTTTTATATAATTTTAAAAAAATTTAAATTATAAAAATTAACTTAATTTTTAAAATTAGCCAAATTGAATAACATGACAGCTAATTATATGAGAGACAGATGATAAGAGTATCACCAATCAGCATTTCACCTAGTAAATAAAGTACAACAGGAAAAAGGAGGTAACAATTTTTAAAAAATAAATAACATTTCCTCGTCCCAATTTATATGAGTTTCTTTGACTTGATACAAAATTTAAAAAGAAAGATTTTTGAAATTTATTTGTGTGGATAGAAATTATTTCATTAACGATAAAATAGATATTTTAAAATTAAATTGTCACTAAATATAAAAATATTTTTTTTATAATTGATAAAAAAAAATTTATATAAAGTGGGACGAAGAAAATAATACACAAGGAACCTCTTGACAAAAAAAAAAAGCATAACTAAAAAAAGTAAATAAATCCAAAATCTTCCAACTAAAAGCCGGGCGTTACAAAATCAGATTTTTCTTTTTCCTGCTTCTATGCTACTCTAGTGCTAAAAAAATAGCTAAAATCTCTTTTTGGTGTGCAACTTAATTCCTATGAAGAGAAATCCCGACACAACAATAAAGTTATCTTTGTATAATCTATAAGTTATGAGATCGAATTGTATAACCAATCTTGTCTACATCATACTTCTTGAAGTGCGATTGTTAATTTCTTGAATCCTGCATGAACACAAGATACTTTGTGCATCGAACTGCATAAATAAACAACTAAAATGTTTAATCTTCTTCGATTCATCTACGTAATTACATAACATAAAAGATATAACTTTTTTTTTTAACATGTAGTGCTAGAAACAGAACTTGATCTATGTAAAGAAGAAGAAGAAGAATTCAAGAATTCAATACAATCTTCAATAGCTTGAGCTCTTTGTGAATCATAAATTAATGTTTCTGCATAAGAACGTGACCTTACTAAACTTGATGATGATGATACTTTACATGATGACCTTTTTCTATTCGAATTTGAAAGGAAATTTAGTGCAATAGCCACTTTTGTTCCTATTTTCTTTACAAAACTAGCCACATATGATGAAGAAGAAGACCTCTTTTGAAGCCTAGAATTCCAAGTAGATGAAGATGGTGGCTTCTTTTTAAAGTGGAAATTGTTTTGGTCTTGGACATGATCAGGGCTAAAGTTTACTCTTCTACTCATTTTTGTGTGTGTGTGTGTGTGTTTTCTTGGAAGAGAGGGAGGGAGAGTTTGTTGTGATATGAAGAAGAGAGGCACTTGGGAAAAATGATGATAGGTATTTATTGAGAGTTGAAGAGAGAGAAACAGATACTCTTTCAGTCTCGGTGCGATTTATGTGACACAGTTCAAGTTTTATGAGTCAGGTGATATTGGTTCATCGGTGCACCTTAAGGAAAATTATTTGCGCCAGTCCAAAAAGAGAAATTCAATATTTTGACCGTACCAAAAAGGAGGAGTCAAGTTTTTAAATTTTGATTATAAATATTTTTTTATTTAATAAAAATTTAGGATAGAAAAAATCATCAAAAAATTAAAAAATGGAGAATCAAACCTTCACCAACAAAGATAGAAACTCAGGTAATCAACCAATGGTAACTTCAAGATAGAATCTTTAAGTTTTTTCTCAAAAAATATGTAAAAAAATATTATAAATCATAAGAATTAGTTATTGTATAAAATATTTACTCTCAAAATTCAAAAAATGACAGAAGAGGGACTAATACTTCATTGGCCATTCATCTTTCAGTTTTAATTGTAGTACATAATAATGAAAAGGAGAAGATTCAAAGCTATAAACTTGACCTATTTAATTTAATTATTTATCATTTATTGTAATAAGAGCAGAGAAGAGACAAACTTTGACTGATATTCTGCAAAGTTTCATGGCCCATATTCATATCAGTGTTTGACTATTGACCAAACTAGTGTTTCATTTATTTATTCTCATGCATAAATTCATTCCCCTAAAATGATACTTTTTCATAGTTCATTTTGAATTTGATATATGTTTTAAATTATAATAATTAATATGAATATTTTATTATAATATTGATTAATGTATGATTTTAGATTTTGTGAAATAATTTGGAGAATAGATAAAATAATATTAAGGATAAAATAAAAATAATTATTATTTTTTATTGATATGTTAAAAGTGACTAGTAAAAGTAAAAATCTATTTTTAGAATAGTCTATAAATAAATTAAATGGAGAAATTATTTACATTTAACCATAACGGGGTTGGGGAGGGTGAGTTAGACCAAAAATTTAAGAAACCCCCCCGCCCCTCCTGTTGAAGGGGAAAAAATAGAATCTATCAAACTTATATCAGATGGGTAATAATCAAATTGTCATCCTCTCAACGAGTTGAAGGCGTAGGAATTATTGGGAGAGACGAGGGACTAAACTAGGATTTATCAGGAGTTTTCCGATCCGAGATAGGTCAATAATCGTGGAAGGTCCAAGATAGTCACTATAATGTCTTTTTCGGTCTATAACAAGGTCCAATGATAAATCTAACATAAAAGACGGTTATTGTGCCTTAAATAACACGATATAAAATTTAAAGAGGATTTTCATGAAGGATTGTGAAATAACCTTCCACTCGGACTTGAGATCTTTCCCCTAGCTGGCAGGTTGTCTTAAATAAAAGGATTAATGGACATAAAGACAAGAAACATATAATAACTCTGGAAAGAGATGTAACTCCAGTTCCTTCGAAATCGATAGTTAATCCTATTTATGATAGGAACAGTTGACGGTAGAATTTGATTTTGACCTCTAGTGTTGGATAAGAGATTAAATATATTAAGTGTGAAAAAATATTGTAGTATATAATAAGTAGTAAAAGAGAGTTAAGACAAAAAAAAATATTCTAAGTCTTCAATTGATTCATTATACAAAAGAGAGAAACTATATTAAAGGAAGTTGTTCTTTTGGTGAAGCTTTGGACTCTTCAACTAATCCGAAGTTATTTGAGTCATACAATATTGTTGGATTGTTATATCATGGAGAGGACAAGTCAAGAGTATTATTGTTGGTTTGTATAGATTATGACGCAATGGGCTTGAAACTTCTTAAAGAAGCGAAATATCTACGTATCAGCCTGAATGAATTTATCATTCAATTTTATCATTTAATTTTCAACTGTAATTTATTATATTTATAATACATTACACCAATAAAAACTCATCATGATACATACATGAATTGACTAATACCATATAAGAAAGCAAATACTCATCTCACACTAATATGAGATTCTAACACCCCCACTATCCACACTACAAAATTGAATATGTAGAATATAGATAATATAATATGGAGTAAACCAAATTCTCTATCATTATAAAATTTAGTTTAAATTTTAGAAAGAAAGTCTAGCATGTTAAACTAAAAAGTATGCAAAAGGAAACATATCTTGTACAACAAACTATATATATATATATTAGAATTTTGTAAAGGAGCATGATGACTTTGATTTACACAAGATTGATAAAACGTGCATGGAAGGCAATCATGGGATAAGTATAGGATATATATCCACACAACTACTTTTAATAAAAGTTGAAATACATCATTTTCAAATAATTAATCATCATTAATCTTGAATATCACAATCAAGAACCTTCATTTTTAGAATTTGGCTGCTGAATTCTTAGCAGTAATTATAAGGAAATTACAATAAGGTAAATTAGATATTTAGAGAATCGAGAAAAGATAAAATTTGGTCAAAAAGATGAAGAAAGTGTAGTGGGGGATGATGGGCCCCTACTAGGAATGGGATAAAGTGAAATAATGTACATAGAAGGGAATGAAGAAGAAGACATGAGTTTACATAGGTGAAAAAGAGAAAACATCCAAAAGGGATTTATAACTTTTACAATTTTCAAAATTTAAAACATAAACTTATTACTCTTTTTTTTGTTGTTGTATATTTGATTGAGTAAATTAATGTTATTATTTGTCGATCGATCAAATGTATAACTTGTTCAAATATAAGATCGTAATGAAATTCTTTATTATATCTGTTCAAGTCGAACAAAATAACAATTCTATACATGAGGTGTGGTGACAGATAATGTATATGCAAATTTCTTATTCCTACCTTGAAAGATGAAAGGTTCTTTCCGATAACCCTCAACTCAATAGGTGAACTAGAACTCATGATCAATATTCAATATTATATATCAATTCAAGGCTCTCATACTTGTACACTTTTCAAATTACAAGTTGGAAATTAGATTTTCTTTCTTTTTTTTGTGTGTGTATTTAAGGATACTAATAAGATCAATTTACCCAAAAACGTAAAGGGGTGTAGGAAATACCCTCCTCAGCTTTAACTTTAATATATAGGTGTTCTCAATCCAATGCTTGGACTTGCCCAATGACTCCCTTCTATCTTTTGTTTGCCACTTTGATTATTCATTTTCCTTTTTTATTTTTAAAAATAATACTATTACATCACATAAAACACAACTAAAGAGACCTAAGTCAAAAGAAATAGTCGAAAAAGGTGATTAGATATAACATGGATATTTATGGCTTATCAAAGATATGACTTTAGATAGAATGATACGAAGGTTGAGAATTATGGTAGAAGATTAGTAGGTAATTGAGTATTATCTAATTTTTCTTATATATCAATACTGTTATTAATTATACTCCCCTACTATCTTATTCATCGATTTTATTGTTACATGTGTTCCTATTGCTTTAGTTATCATATTATTTGACATTGTTTATATTGTTCTCTTCTCCATTAGTTTTAGTGTGACTTCTAAAATGTTGTATTTTCTTTTATTATTTAATTTTGATATGGTTTATTTGAAAGGATCTATTGAAAACAATTCTTCTGTCTTCACAAAGTTATAATAAGGCTACGTATATACCATCCTTTCTAAATCACATCTATAAAATTATACTAAATATATTATTATGGTAGTACAATTAATTATCGATATAAAGTAGAGTTCATAGATGAAAAATAAAGTAGGTTAAACAAATTAAAAGAATTTTTACGCTATTATATCACCTAAAAAAATTGCATATCTGGTCATTCATAAAAATAAGATTATTAAGCTGAAACATGATGAGGATTACTTGCTAAAAAAGTTACTCCCTCAGCTTTATATCATCTGAATTTTTTGAGATTTTTTTGATTGTTTAAAATAATTGAATTATTTAAAAAAAAATCAAGATAGATGTTTTAATTTTTTTTTATATTTGTCCTTTTATTTATTAAAATTTTATATTTTCTAGGAATTAAATTACCCTACTTACAAAGTCATATGATTTCATAAAGGACAATAGTGAAAATTATGAATTAAATTATGTTCTTAAATATTTTTCTTAATATGTGTGTCTATTACCTCACAACTTAAATCAATATAGAATAGAAGGATTAAAATATAAATGTCCATGTATAATCCGTCGTCATCTTAAATTAATTATCATGTTATATGTTTTAATATAATTTTGATCAATATGATATGAGAAAAGTGGTAACTTGTAGTATATTTTCTATAATTTTTAAATATTTATTTATAATTTTCAAATATTGAATTGAATTAATTTAATTTAATTTTAAAAGATAAAATATGACAACTAATTTGGAAAGATAAAGAGTATATATTTAATCTTCTCAATTTGAGGTATCATAAATTCTTAAGTATGGCCCTCTTTGAATTGAATGTGTGAAAATAGAGAATAGAATTAGTTTTGCAATGTGGGGGCATGGTGTGGATATTTGGGAATCACTCCCATCTTTACCTTTTCTTCTTACCTTCTTTGACTAAAAAGAATAATTCTATATCTTGCACTAAAAAACATTTTGGCCATCTCTTCTTTTATAGGACCAAACAATCAAAGAGTGTTTTGGTAAGTTGATAATGATAAAATAGGCTTGTGTTCATCATAATATATTTTCAATTTTTCATTTTTGACTTTACCAATTAACTTGGTTCGAATGCGCCTCAAGTTTGGATAAAGGAAGAGAATTGTTAAGGGTCAACTGAAGTTAACCTCTCTACTTCATAAAAATAGAGCTAGTATACAATTGTGTACATTTTATCCTCCTTAAATTAATGATAAAGCCATAGTTCATGTGGTTCAAAATATGAAAAAATAAATATAAGAAAAAAGTTGAACATTTATTATATGTATATAAAAAATAATTTTTATTATATATAAATAATATAATTTTTCATCGAAACTTTCTTCAATTCTAACTGATTTTATTTTTTATTTAGACCTATCTTCATCATGTTGCACTTGATGAGGGAAAAGGCCTCAACCTTCCAATGATAAAGTTGACAAATATTTGGGAAGACGAACAATGTCAAATCCATTGATTAATGGGTTCACAAAATAACAAAATTCAAAAATTATAATAAGAAATAATTAAGTAGAAAATTTCACATGACCCAAATTAAAGGTTAAAACAATTAATAAAGAAATATGAAGCACCAAATCAATAAACGTATGAAAATTATTACTTAGTTATGAACATAGTTAATAAATAAGACGAGATGTAGATTGACCTGACAGGGCTTTCTTGCATCATAATGTGTATCATTGAAAGATGATTTAATATCGTGATGCAAAGACTCACCTATTCTACTTTATTCTTCATAGTTTTCGATATCATAGGTTGTCCACTTATATTGTAATACAAAAATGGCTACTCTTTGAGTCGATTTTCAAGAGATGTAATTTGTACTATAGTGTTTAATTTACTTATATCTTTTCATTATTTACAAAATACATATCTTTTTCGAAGGAATATATATTCTTATTTTAATTTTTTTAACTATAAAAATTAAATTATTCGATTCGATGGAAACATGTCAAATGATTTTTCAACCATTTTGAGAATCCAATGTTAATGGAAAGAGTAATTGAATGGTCCAAATTACACAGACAACATGGTTGACCTGCTATGCTTAAGTGGTAGCAGAAGAAGAAAATGATAATTCAAAAAGGCAATAAATGCAGCCACTCAAAGTGTTCCAAAACAAATATTCAATTGACCCACCTTAGGCATTTGGAATTTTCTAAAAACAAAATTGTAGTTTTAGAAAATTTGAAGGAATTTTCCTTTTTCTAACAAAAGATCATCACAAGAGATAGTTGCTAGTCAAACTTTAGAGGATATATTGAGTTCGAGTCATGAAAATAATAACGTTTGTTAATATGAGTATTTAACCCCGGCCCCTTTAAAGCGAAACTTTTGTTAGTTGAACCAAAATAGCCCCAAAAATATTCTTACATGTGATAATTATTAATATTGGGCTAACTTATACGACTTTTTCTGAAAGACCTCGCATTATTAAGAGAATTCTACATACTATATATGTTTCTTTTTTCTTTTCAATTTTAAATGTAAGAATTAGTTCGCTGATCCAACATCAATCTCCCCTCGAATTAAATTTCGCAACTCATAACTATTTATAGGCTAGTTTGGAGATGTATTGTGTGTCACTCATCCTTAGAGTATTTATGGCCAACAAAGTATGTTGTTATTCTGTTGTGTAAGCATCTTCAATATACACAACGAGCAAAGGGCGTTTATAGCCACACCCTACGCCATGACTCCGCCATCCTTACTCATCTCATCGAATTATTAATTTTAATATAATTTTATTGAAGAAAAATAAAGCACAACAATTTGCACTACAAAATAGTAGTGAAAGAATATCCAAAATCAAATTTTCTTGATCTGTTTGAACATAAAAAATTGCCTTTGAAATGTCTAAACTGTTTTCACAACTTATAAAAATACTTAAAATAGAGTCACTGCTTAATTATTGAATGAAATTGAGAAAATTTAATACTCGATAAACTTAACAGATTAATTCTTCGAATAAAAGAAACTAATTTTGAACAAAACATAACACAAAAATTATTACTTGAAGACATTTGAATGAACATTATTGGGGGGAAAAAGGGGGCAAATTACACTGAAAGACACTAAACTTAAAAAATTATAATAAAAATAAAAAATAGCTCTCATTGTATAGGCATGTATAGTCAGTGTATATTTGTGTATCATAATAATGTATATTTAGTGTATAGATAATATACATTGTATAGTAGTGTATACTTTCTATAACTTTTGTCAAACTATATTGTATAGTTTCGCTGATTTTGTGCTATTTTTTATGTAAATAAAATATGTGCTTTTTTTTTTGTAAATGTTTTACTTTTTTTTTTGTGTATATATATATATATAATATATATGTGTGTGTGAGATTTCCCCCAAAAGAGAGAGACATAATTGAGAACATAGTCTTGGGCCGTTGGCCCAAATCTGCTACTATGAATTTTTGGACTTAAGAGTCCACTTAAGTGAATTATGCTATTATGGGCTTTTTGGCCCATTTGCTGCTTGCATGGTTGACTGGATCTATATGAGTTAGAGCCTGTTCGGAAAGGTACCTTGTAATTAGGATTTGGTAGGCCCAGTAATTATTTAACAAGATAGAAATTAAGTGCAATTACATTTTAATTAAGTGTAATTACATTTTTCAATTGTGTGTAAGGAATTGATGTAATTACACCATGTAATTATATGAAACTTTTTTTTTAAAAAAAAATTTGTTTTAATTTATTTTTTATTTCTATTATTTAGATTCTTTTTATTTTAATTATTCTAATATTATCTATATGTTATTTCCTCCTCGTTCTCAATTTTTACTTCTTTATGTGGTTCTATGCAATTTTTTTTATTTATTATAGTGTATTTTTCATTAGTTTAATTTTGTTAGTATTCTAATTTTAAATTAAAGTAGAATTCATTGTTGAATAAGATTATAGTGTAAGTTTTCCTTTTCTTTAATATTACTAACATTCATAATATTAATATTTTTGTCAAACATGTATTTTTTGATGTTCATCGGAATTTTATACTTTTAGTTTTTATGATTGATTTAGTTAAAACATACTAATTCGAAAAATACAAATGATTTTCTTATAATATTAATTATGAACGCATGTTTACTAATTAATATATCTTCAAAAGACAATATATATCTTAAATATTTGATTTAGTATTATTTATAAATACTCTTATTTTTTAAAATATAATTTTTTAATGTTAGATAATTAATTTGTATTTTAAAATTTAATATAACCTTGTAATTATATTTGTGCAACTAAATAAAACACTTATAATTATACTTTAATTAAATTATGACAAATAAATAGGTCAAAGTAATTATTAGCTAGGTTGTGCAATTACTAGGATAGTAATTACTATCCTAATAATTACACCAATTTTAATTATCAAGTGGGTTTTCCAAACAAACCCTTAATGTCATTGAATCAAAAGTCTTTAGTGATATTTATATAGAGCGTTTGTTATAAATACTCATACTTATTATTATGTTAAAAATAATATAGCGATAAATATATTATTGTAGCTAAATAATTGTCGCTAAATTCTTTATTTATTGTAGTATATGCTTACCTTCAGCTTGAGGGAAAGTATTGACCATTCAAATTAGCTAACTTAATCAGATTGTTAGCATGTTATTTAGATTGGTTAATTAGCTAGTTTAGTAGTAGTTACACCTCACCATAGTTATTTGGCATTAGCTTTAAAAAAAGGTAAGATGAAAACTAAATAATCATTAACAAAGATTTTAAAGCAATGTATATAAATAACTACTTATGTAATAATTAATTCAAATTTGTCAATATAATTTGAGAAGTGGTGTTTGACCATAAAACTTGGTAAATATATTTGAAGAATTTTCAAGTTCCTAAATATTAGAAGAAAAAAAATAGTATTTGAAAAAATTTAAATATTTAAAAATTACTCCAAACAACTTTTATATTTTATAAAGAAAACATCCATTATTTATTTATTCTAACTAATATTTAGCTACCTCCTTCGAAAAAGTTTGATATATAATTTGAGTGACAAGATCGAAAAAAGAAAGAACAATTTGCTTGTAATGGATTATATAATTTCAACTGAATCATGAACAAGTTTGAGTATAAATTAATGTATTGATCTTGTCCATACTGTTATTTTGTTATTGTTGATTGCTATCAATTATGTTATGAGGTTATTTTTTTCACGGCACATGTTCATTATAGAATGATAATACAAACTTATGGGTAGTTTTAATAATTTTTAGAACTTACAGGTATAAATTATATTTTTTGAAATAGCCAACTATTCTTGGAAAAATTTGGGGCCAAATATATCATGAAACTTCATTAAAACTTACTAAGAATATTTGTCAAAAATAACTTGCCAAGAATATTTAAAAATTTGGGGCGAAATTCTAACAAAAATAATAGGAAATTAAGTCTCGTCAATTAATCACGTGATGTGAGTACAATTTTGATTTATTTATATATCTTCCAATGTTTATACAAATATTCAATCAATTTAACTTCAACAAACAAGTCAACATATATGGAGAAACTTGTTAATTTTTTCATATATAATTCTTTACTCAAAGATTGATCGATTCAATAATATTGATATTATCTTACAAACTGTATACAATATGACTCGATTATACACTCGATAAATTACTATAAGTTGTTTCATATTTTTATTTTTCACGACTCTTTGAGGAATTCTCTTGAAATCCTCCCATTAGCACCATGAGGATAGAATCCACCAGGTATATGTTCATCGCCCGTTGTGTACACAATTCTAGTTATCTCTGACGGAGTTCTAGAGTATGCGAGAGAATAATAGTCAGCAGATATAATGTTAGTTTCCGTACGATTTTCAGCTCCGAGTTCACACGGGACAATAATGCCTTCATCTTTGATTCCACACATTCCTAATCGATTTCTCAAATTTGAAATTCGAGCCGTGAAATCAGCCACTGTGTGTCCATAAGGATGTACTACTTCATTAGCTCTCTCATAAAGGTACATGCGAATAATTGCATCTTGTTGTGCTTCTGTTCCCAATAGTCCTGCCACAAGCTGTGATTGGGAAAATAAAAAAATGTCACCACATGTATAGTATTTTCTCCGTTTCAATTTATGTGAATGCTAAGACTTTTGAATGGATACGGAGTTAAATTAAGTCAGAGGAATTTTTATGATAATGAACTTACATGTTTGGAGGCATAGCCTTTGAGGTTGGGATTCATACCAACATAGCCATTCATTCCAAGATATGGTATAATATAACAAGATAGCATATAATGCAAGCTATCTCTATAAGGATTAAATGGGGGATCCAATTTGTATCCAAATGCTGCATCAAATATTTTTTCAAAGTTTTCAGAGGTAAGATTTAGTAAAGGTCTAGTAATGCTGCCCATTATTGAGTCAATTGCCCTAAAAACAAACACAACATATTAGTATAACAAAAATAATAATAATATCCACACTGAGGAAAAAATATTATTTGGCAGAGGGATACTTTTTCTGTCCAATAATAGTTGATCAGTATATTAAAAATAGATGTTCAGTAATACTTGTTCACTTTATGAAATCAAGAGATAAATTTACACATAGTTTCTAATTTATTCTTATCATTAATTATAGTCATTTTTCTATTATTTTTTTCAAGATATTATTTTATTATATTCAAAGGGTGATTTGGTAAAATTATTCTTATTATTTACTGTTTCTTTTCGTGAGCCAAGTTAATAGTGGACAACTATTATTTGACGGGAGCAAAATTTATATCAGTAGAAATTACTTAAAAAGTACTATAAGTCAAAATAGTTAATCAATCAAAATATTTGGAAAAAAAAAGTTTGTGGTAAAAAAAACATATCTAAAATATCTTCTTTTTTTCTTTTTTTGTTGCAAGTTTCGTATGTAAACTTTCTATTGTTCCCTTTACTATCTAAATTATTACTCTTTTTATATTACAACATACCTCAATGTTGAGTTGACCAAATATTTGTTTCTAATCAATAACAAACGTGTATAAGCTAACTCAGTATCAATGTGTATTTTAATACAACACAAGCGATAATTTAAATAGGTAGATAGAATAATAGATAGTTAAGGTGTAAAAATCACAAAAATATGATAGTTTAAGTATGTCTTTTATCATAACTCTCGAAAAAATCATAATTAAAAATAATATTCTTTTTTTAAAGAAAAATAGGAATAGAGAAAAGGAAAATGAGCTAAGAAATTAGATCCTCAATAATAAGATGAAAGTTTAGTTAACCAACAAAAAAAATTTACTAAGATTATTTTTCGATTAATAACTAAAAACACATAAATTAAAACAAAGGAAGTACTCCACCTTAAATGACCAATTTCTTCATTGGCAAATTCCAGGATAATGCTATGTGTAAGTGGATCAAGATTTGCTTTTTGGGCACCAATTGGAGGGGGTCCTCCCTTGGTTAAATATGGTGCTATTACATCAAGACCATATCCATAGGAAGCCCATAGAAAATATTCTGCTTCCAAGAACTCCAAGTTTTGTGCAAAATGCACATAGTCTTTATCTTCTTTGTACACTGGAATTTCATCTTTTGGGTACCTTGACTCACAAGTTGGATTGGAATGACACATAACAACTAGGTGACTAAATAACATGAAAATGACAAAGGATGAAATAAGAGCCATTTTTCACCTAATCACAATTTTCTTTTGAGTATTGATACTCCAATTTTGATTCCACCAAGTATTTATAGATGGATTTTTCCTAGGGGTGGAGCCAGTTGAGGTCCGAATTCAAGATTTGAGATTTACGAATTTTCATAAAAAAATTGAAAGGGAAATAAAGTTTAAGTGGGTGGTTCCCATTTTTGCAATTTGATAAAGAATCTATGCTTTGTTACTAGGTTCCATATTATTTTTATATATTTAATAGATTTTATATATATATATATATAAATATTGACTGTGCAAAAGTTATTTTGTATGTGCACTGTTAAATTTTTTATCAAATTCATATAAATATTGAATTATGAAATCAATAACTAAAACGAATTATGATTTGATGTCAAATTCAGAACTCATGATCAATAATTCAATATTATGTAAATAATTTATGACAAGTAATTATTGGATTATGTCAAGAAAGAAAGGTAATTTGAAAAATCTATCACAAAGCTTATTATTTTTACACGTCAAGTTTGTTACGTGAAAACCACATTGAGAAGGCCACTTACTCCTTTTCTTCTACTTCATATAGTATGATATTTATTTTTCAGAAATTATTAAGAGTTGGATCATCAACTTTAAAAAGGAAACAAGATTTCATCATTTGCATATTGTTTAACATTTACGCTATCAATAATAGAGTTAAGATTTTTATTAAGTGAGTTTAAAATATGAAGAAACAAACTGTCGCACAGGATTTTCCTAGTGCGGTTTACATCCCCGTGTGGTTTGCAGGCTACTGCATAGGGGAGGGTTTACCCAATGCGCACAAAGTGCTCACCAAGAGTGCTCACCCGAAGGGCAGAGGCTGTGACAGAGATTGTAGCGGCTGCGAGTTTTCTCGGGGTTCCAAAAAAAAAAAAAAAGTCAAAGGGCTTCAACATTTATCATGCAAACATAAAAAATAATTTTAGTCATACCTAAATAATATGATTTTCTGTCAAAAATATTTACTTGATTTTACTTGACTTCACCCTTACATACTAAGCATCTATTTTTTTTTTCTATTAAAATCCATAACATCAAATTACTAATATTTATTAGTGTGTCATGTCTTTAGACTAATTCTAAGTGATTACTCTTTTTTGGAGACGGTATTATCATCTTTCTCTTTTTGGGATATGTGTGTCCTAATCACATGAAATTTCAAATGGCGAACTCATAAATGGTAAATGAAAAAGATTATTTAACACCTAATTCATCTTGAAGATGAAAGGCATCCCTTTTTCCATAAAGATGATTCATTTGTCCCATGGCCATTCATACAAGGAAGAAAATTTTTGCAAAAATAAGGGTATGGAAGTTCAACTAACCCACCAAACCCTCCAAATCTCTTGAGTTTAATTATAGAAAATACTTTCATTTTAAGGTGTTGAGCCATATTATGAAAGTTTAGAGATAAAGGTGTCTATTTCTGATCATAATCAGTTCAGTTTCATGTCTAGGTGATCGACTATGAAAATTATATTATTCATTTTTTGAGGAAATTGGTGGAACAGTACAGGATGAGAAAGAGGAACCTACATATGTTGTTCATTAATTTAGAAAAATATTTTAATTATATACATTAGGACAATTATAGACACATATGATGGAGCTAAGATGAGGAGAGTAAGAGGTGATGAGGTTAATGAGTAGTCCATTTTATTTACTTAAGTGTACCTTTAAATATATACAGTAATTCACATGCTATAGTTTTTAAAAATATACAACAATATAGTTCAACTTATTCTTATAATTGTATGGTTTCATGATAATAAAGTGTGAATTGTGAATCATCTATTCTTTCTAAAAATATACAAATACATATGCAATGTAATTTTTAAAAATAAATTTTACAAGTAGATGTTGGTGAGTAAATATTAATATATTTTGTCTTGTTTGATATTTCGTTCTGGGTTGGAAATCATGGTATTGAGATGAGACTTGCTGTGAGTAATGCACCTCATATAGATTCTGAGATTTGAGATACTTATTGTGGCCATGGACTAGTTTAGTTGGCCCAGTTACTGACTTGGTGTGGGTGATGGTTATTGTGGCAGACTCCACCTCCTAGCTTGCCTTTAGCTGTTTGGGGCTCTTTATCTATACTCTTAGTTGATGACTTATGATGTCTCCTTTGTATATAAATATTATTTTATTGTTATTTATTGTTTGGCCCAAGACCTTGAATGTGGAGCAGCTGGACCCCAGGTTAGTCCTCTCAGCCTTCGTCTTTATAGTGGTGCAGGTTCGTTTTCTTAGATTTTGTGTGACTTGTTTGGATACTGGGGTGGCATGCATTGCATTAGTTGCTCATTCATATATACTATTTTTGTGATACGATCCCGATCATGCATGGACTCATCATTAAGCATGGAGAGTGAGAGTAGTGAAATGATTTTCGACATTACTGATATGGTATTTCAGACTGGCTTTATGTCGTGGATATTTATTGAATTTTTAACTAATTTTATTGAGACTTGTACCACTTGGACCCTATGGGTAGTTTTTAGTATCAATTGTTATTGTGAATCCTTGGTTAAGTATTATTGGATGGTGAAAACCTGCTCAGGACGCCCCGAGGTTATTTCAGCCTGCTTATATCCTTGTAGAATAGCATAATAGACTAGAGTCTGGTAGTTAGGTCTTAGATAGGTAGTAATTGGATCTAATGATCCCTTTCGTCTATAATTTCTCAAGTTTGGCGGATAGATACCATTTTCGAATTTTGTTTTGGTTTCGATTGATGATTCAATGATTCTATTGGCTCAGTTTGTTGAGAAATGCAATCCTCGATGGTTTTCAGCGTTCCGACTAAAGAGAGGAAGATTCGACACCCTCATCTAGTCTCGAACAAGCATTTCGGGCATTAGATAGTCCTAGCCTCGATCCTTCTTATCTTAATCAAATAAGCATTTTGGGTATTGGATAGTCCCAACCTCGATCTCCTTATAATCAGGCGAGCATTTTGTGTATTAGATAGTCCCGACCTTGACCTCTTTATTAATCAGGCATTCTAGTAATGTCAGTATTTTCTTCCTTAGTAATGAGTTTTGGAACGTGATTCAACATAGCCCAATTATGGGGAATGTTATCTTCAATAAACTGATTCTGATAGAAATCCACCACTTTCCCTTCAATATTTGTATTATTCCTCACCATGATACCCTGTTCATCCATGATTTCATTAAGTTGTAGCTTCTTCCTTCTTCCCTGAACATATGAGTTGAAGAATTTGGAATTTCTATCCCATGTATGAACCAATGCATGCCTGACTTTTATCTCCAGAATTCTTCTTTCAGCTTCAGACACCTTTTAAGATTTGCCTCTGCCTTTTTAAGTTCGGCTCTGTTTTCAGGCGAGGGATCCAATTCTATCTATGTTTCTTTCACTGTGATGATGTCCTCCAATGTCGCCTTTTTTTACAATGATGTTGCCAAACTCTGTTCTGCTCCAGATTGCAAGCGCCTTTTTGACCGTCTTCAGTTTATTATGCAACTCTAGAAATAGAGACCCTGTGAACTCTGCAGTCCAGTTAGCTTGAACAATGGATTTGAAATCCTTATGTTTACACCAAAAGTTTAGAATCAAAAGTGCTTGCCACCACAATCTTTAGTCCCCTCCTCTATTGGGGCTTCCTTTTATTTTGAAGTGTTTGCCACACCTTCCTCCTCGTTAATGGTCTCAAACCTATTTTTAATTCGCACTGGCTGCCATTGAGTCATTTGTTGCTGAGGCTTTCTTCCTCTTGGCTTTTTCTTTTGTTGAACAAATCCCTCTTTGTCAGTTGTTATTTGACCTTCCTGTTCTTTTTGCTTTTCATCCTGTACTTATTTCACCTCATTATTCTTTGTATCAATAATTCTATTTTTCCTCTTCTTAAAAAGTTCTGGATGCTTGACATAGCATTGCTCTTCATCATGTCCTTGAATCATGCAAGTCTTGCAATATTTAGGGACATAGTCATACTTGATTCTGATCCACTTCTTCATGACTTCTTCATTCCCATTTTTAACACAGATCTTAATTCTTTTGGGGAATTCTTTCAAAAGGTCCACTTCTACCTCCACACGAGCACAACATGGCCTCATTTAGTTTCTCGTTGCTTGATCTACATATAGAGGTTTTTCTACTGTTGCTGCCAATGAAAAAATTGCGTCCTCACCAAAAACGTTTGGTGGGAGCCCAGGGAATAATATCCAAGCAACTGCTATGGATGTTTCCTCCTCTGGGTGGAACATGGGATCCCACTTAAGTGTACGCATTGGAAAGGATTTGCCCTTATGCGCAATGTAGAAAGACGGCTTTGACACCAAATGGACATAGTCTTCTAAAATAGTTGTTATAATCAATACATGTCGATTGCTGAGAAGCCCTACCTTACATTCACCTTTCAATTCATAGTACTTAGAAATAAAACATCTTAATTCATTGATCTCCAGCCATCCATACAAAAAATTGCCTATGACGGCATAATAAAGGTCCTCGTTGATGATCATCTGATCAATCTCCGATTGTTCCCATTGTACTATGGGTTCTCCATGTGAGTATGAAATTGGTTTGATGGGGATAGATTTAGACTGTGGAAGTGCAGGTTTGAGTAAATTAGCGTAAGAGCGAGGTTGACCAGCCCTTTCAGAAAGCTGGCCAACGACCTGAACAACCATTACACGATCAATAGAAGGTTGACGATGGCGGCTAGGATTTTGTGGTGCAGAGAGTTTTTTTGCAATCAAAGAAGTAAATGCATGCTAATTTAAAAGCATCATCATCGATGAACATAACTCTTTATTTTAATCCGATTTTCAATTACTTATAACTGTATTATTTACATATTTCATTATCTCAATCAATTTCATTTGTATATTTTTTGAACCTCACATAGTAAATATATATTAGTTAATTAACTAACACAGCTATAGTTTGAATTAATTATGGCTTGCGACAAACATCTAGTTGTAATTACAGTTTGAGTTTTGTATAATTCGCGCAATTTATACAAATGTTTTGTACGATTATATAAAAGTTGTGCGCGAATCAAATTATATAGCGAAATATACTAATACTATAACTTGTATAGCGAATAATACTAACGTTGTACACAAAGTGTATAGCGAAACATACAAACGCTATATAAAAATTACGAATTATATAAACGTATAAAAATGTTGCACGAATTATACAAACGTTGCTATAACTATAGTTACGAAATATAGTTACCCAAACTATAGTTACGAAACATAATTAAGATATTTTTAAATTACAATCAAAATTCCTCTAAATTTGGTTGTTCTTTTTTTGGACAAACATACACAGTTGGTGTTCCTTTTCATTAAAGAAATTACAGAACATGGATTCCAAAAAGAAGGCAAACAACACATGGGGGTTCATTAATTTATAAGACCAATAGCTATTTTTAAACTGTAACATCACCTTGTAAATCATTTAAATCCTTAATGACACAAACTGGTTATGAATAATTCGAGACAATAATTAATGATGTCAGATTAATTTCTTGCTTATAAATTGCTAATGAGAATGACATGTTTCAAAACAAATTAAATACCTGAAGAATATATTATGGAATACTTTTACTGATGCTAAAGTTCAATTATTGTATTTTAAAGTTATTTATATTAGGCTCATTTGAATTATGCTTAATTTTGATATCGCATCTAAGTAAATTCTTGCATGCAATTCTCCCAATAAAAAGAAGGTAAATGTTACGACTCTAGATGGGCCGTGAGTCACATTCATACTATCTTTCTGGTGGGAGAACCAATATCGTAACCCAACTAAATAAATCTAACATGAATAAAATATTTAAAATTACAGAAGCAAGTTTAAATATAAGTCAAGTTGACTTCCCATAAATTCAAATAAAAACTACTTAATATAGAAATAAGTACCTAGAAATTGAAAGTCATTGTACCAAAATTCTATCCAATTGTTTAATAAGGGGATGCAATCCCAAAAAAATAATAACTAAAGTGTCTAAGTCTAAGAACAAAGGATCGGGAAGATAGATGAATCTGTGGAAGGCCTGAACGAATTGACTCACCTTTGAATTCGAATGATCACTAATCTCCTAGGTCCTAGCTAAGGTTTGTCAACAATTGCCTGAAGATGCCTTGTATTCAACAAGAAAAGAGCAAGTGTAGAAGCAGTATACATAACAATAGTGTACTGATAGGATCAAACGACTATTTTAATTAGTGAAATATAAACAAACAACTACACTTTAATAAAATCAACACGTATGACAAAATAGCAATTACAGTTCATGCATACATATCACTTTCATGGTTATCATTCTGATCACAACAATTTCAACAGTGACCCTCTTATGAGACCCATATCCAAACAAGTTATACCAAAACATAACATCCAATTCAATAATATGCCGGAACATGACATCTAATACAATAATCACAATTATACTCACCACTACCAAGTGTGAGTTCATAGAGATAGGATCATCAAGAGGCACTTATTATCATTATTTATTTTGATCTACTTCTCTATATTTATTTATTTATTTATTTATTTATTTATTTATTATTCTTTTATATTTTTTGAACCTCACATATAAATTTAGTTGTACTTTTATTGGACAAGCATACACAGTTGTTGGTCCTTTTCATTAAAGAAATACAAAACATGGATTCCAAAAAGAAGGCAAACAACACATGGGGGTTCATTAATTTAAACTGTACAACATCACCTTGTAAATCTTTTAAATCCTTAATTACACAAACTGGTTATGAATAATTAGAGACAATTATTAATGATGTCAGATTAATTTCTTGCTTATAAATTGCTAATGAAAATGACATGTTCCAAAACTAATTAAATACCTGAAGAATATACTATGGAATACTTTTACTGATGCTAAAGTTCAATTATTGTATTTTTAAGTTATTTATATTAGGCTCATTTTACATGTCATCATTATTAAAAACAGATGATTTAAATTACTTGTCATTTTAAAAAATTAATGAAAAATATACTATTTTTTCATTTTGCCTTTGATAATAATTGTTCTTGAAAGTCTAAGTGAAGAATACGTAGACATAAGTACAGAGAATATTTATTGAATTTAAATTAATATTCTAAATGATTAAAAATATTTGATTTTTTAAGAGACGTGTAAAATAAAAATGTGATAAGTGACTAATCCATGATAGTTCTAAGGATTCATTGTCACACAATTTCTTTCTTAAGAAAAGTACTTTTAGACGCTATCTTTTTTCAGATATAAGAGAATATATTTTGGAGTCAATGTTTTAATCAAGAAGCAACTTGAAAATAAACATTCTAACCTTCTTTTATTAAATAAATTAAAGTTTAGTAACAGTGAGTAATTAGTGATAAGACGTGTTGAAAGTGTAAGTAAATATTAAATAACTGTGTTCTTTCAGCTTAAGTTTTTAAATGAGATAAAATCACACACTTCGATAAATAGGATGCTTTATAGCACTTCTTTTACCTTTACATAAAACTCATTTAGTAATTAATTAAAAAAATTTACAAATGTCAATATATTTATTGATTTAATTTGAGATGTGCCATAAAAGTTCATTTGAAATTAAGAGCAAGAGAAGTCTTATTCGTTTTTTTTTTTTTGGTACATTTGTATTAACTTGTTATTGTATTTTCATGTTTTTTTTTAATACATGAACGATAGGTAAAAGTAGAGTTTGAAAGTAGAAAGCAGACAAATGGAGAGACAAAAGTAGAAACAAGGTTATAATTAGAGGATCACATGTTGCTCAATTTCTAATAGCTTCTCATACTTAATTACCTCCTATGTATTATGATTAATGATAAATATATAAAATAAGAATATACATTACTTATGTAACACCCCCTAATTCATTTTATCTAGTCTAAGTTGAATGTTTCAGAAAAATTGAGAAAATGACTTAGAAATAGTCATTGAAAGAAACTACGAGGGGCTATCTACGACCCATAGAGTGATCTACGGTCCGTAGATGGGATCCCGTAGTTGCCCATGTGACTTGAAAATTTTTCTAAGTCTGAGGCCCTTTGTACGTGTCCTTTTACGGACCGTACTTCATTCCACATCTTGTGGAATGGTCTTCGTAGGTTGAAGTTCCAGAAACTAAAATTTCTAAATCATGAACCACGATTAACAGGATGATCCATGGTCCATTTTACGACCCATAAAAGGGAGGTTCGTTGAGCCCCAAGTCCAAATTCTAGTAAAACCAACTTTGGGCACTTTTATCCACGAGAAGCCATTTACAGTCCATTTTGGAACCACGACTCGTGAACGGGGTTTCATGATTTCCTTCGCTAGTTATTAAAGAGGGGTACTTTTGTCTTTTTTCTCCCTCTTTAATTAAAACCTATGATGGTTTGGGATTATTTTTGATCCCTTATCATTACCCTAATAGTATTATTCTTCATTCTACATTTAGAATTATTGAGAGTACTGAGAAGGGGAAAAAAGTTAAGGTTTCGAGTACAAGCTTGAAGATTGTCAGAGGGTTGATTGTTCTTCATGATTCGATGTATGTAAGGCTTTCTAAACTGTTGGACTAAATTTGTCCATGCGCCCTTTCCAACTACATGATCGAATTGGAGTATAGAAATTGAGTAGTAAAATTCCATAATCCAAATTTTCGAGTTGCTTACAATTATTGTTGAGTTTTCATGCATATTTATGAATGAATTGATGAGTTGCATGATGGTTATATGAAATTGGAGTATTAAATCATGTTTGACGTTATGAACTCTAAATTTCAGCATCCTATGTAACCTTATTGCATTGACTAAATTGAGATCGTGATTGTGAAGGTCTAAATTGAGTAAATTGGGCATGATGAGCATATTACTTGTCTATATATATATATATAATGAACATCTTATATGTTTTTATGGGATATGTATGATTGATTGGAGTCTGAATGACCATTTGAGTTAAAGTCTTGAATGATTTGCAATACAAGAAAAAAGACTTTTAACGATCATTTCTTAACGAAGGGAAATGAATTCGGTCGTTATAAATACACTTATAGTGACCAATTTTTTTTCCAGTTGTTATAAATATACTTATAGTGATCAATTTTTTTTTCGGTCGTTATAAATACACTTATAGTGACTAAATTATTTTTTGATCGTTATAAATACACTTATAGTGACCAAAAAAATTTTCGATCGTTATAAATGCACTTATAGTGACCAATTTTTTTTTTCCGGTCGTTAAAGACAAATTTTAATGCAACATTAACGAGGGGATAAATTTGATCATTAAAAAATATTACATTCCATCATTAAAACATATTAGTTAGTGTAAAAATATATTTTAATTAATATGAGTGCAAAGAGATCAGACC
>JBCEWC010005519.1:0-24816 GCA_038996855.1 Solanum aculeatissimum
TTTTATTGGGTTATCGGTTTACCCAATAACCCAATAGTAAAAACCGATAACCCAATAATTTTTTTTTGAAAACCATTCAAAACCTGATAACCTAATAACCCAATAACAATAACCCAATAAGGTTTTTATCGGTTCGGTTTATCGGTTGGTTCGGTTTTTGCACACCCCTAAAGCTAAGTTATCAGAGCATGAGTCTATCTAGCATAAGCAGAGTAAGGGAGATAAGTCCTACTTTCAGAAGAGATCCAATAGTTATGCACCATCCTCAGCGAGTGCACCACTCCAACATAACAGGTATGATCAGAAGTCCTAGGGTCATCAAAATTTCAAAGCTCAGCGTTCTCAATTCCAAGCTAGTGTGACTCAAGGTTCTAGAGGGAAGACACCTTGCGATAGGTATGGAACACTCCACCTAGGTGAGTGCCGTGAGGGCACAAGTGCTTGCTATAGATGTGGATAGGCTGCCACTTCCAAAATGAGTGTCCTATGAGAAGGCGGGTTGATGGAGGTAACAAAGCACAATCCTCCACTACACCCCCAACCAACAGTATTCATAGGGGTACCATTATGGGTACGGGCATAGGAACAAACCGTCTATTTGCGATGGGTAATCAATAGGATCAGAAAGGTGCACCAAATGTTATCACCAGTATGCTTTGAGTCTTTACCTTTAATTATTATGCATTACTTGATCTGGGTGCCACTCTATCTTTTGTGACTCCCTATGTGGCTAATAGATTTGAGATTCTTCTTGAGTGCTTGCTTGAACCCTTTGTTGTTTCCACTTATACTAGTGAGTCTATCCTAGCTGAGAGGGTCTATAGAGATTGTGCAGTATCTATCTATCATAGGGATACCTTGGCTAACTTGATAGAGTTGGAGATGATCGACTTTGATGTAATTCTTAGCATGGATTGGCTTCAAGCCTGCTATGCCTCCATTGATTGTATGACTCAAATTGTTAAATTCCAATTTCTGAATGAACCAGTCCTAGAGTGTAAAGGTTTTTCTGTCGCACCCAGAGGTAGATTTATTTCCTACCATAGGGCCAAGAAGCTAATCTCTAATAGATATATCAATCACCTCATGAAATTTATGATTGATGATGTAGAGCCTCCACCCTTTGAGTTAGTTCCAATTCTGAATGGGTTTCCTGAAGTATTTCCTAAAGATTTTCCCGAAGTCCCTCCTGATAGGGAGATTGACTTTGGAATTGATGTTCTTTATAATACTCAACCTATCTATATTCTGTTTTATAAAATGGCTCCTTCCAAGTTGAAAGAGTTGAAAGAGCTACTAGAAGATTTGCTGGTGAAGGGCTTCATTAGGTCGAGTGTTTCTTCTTGAGGTGCTCCTGTCCTATTCGTGCGAAAGAAAGATGGCTCTCTCGAAACGTGTATAGACTATCTCTAGTTGAATAAGGCAACAATCAAGAATAAGTATCCCCTTCCAAGGATAGATGACTTGCTTGACCAACTCCAGGGTGCCATTATTTTCTCCAAGATAGACCTAAGATCAGGCTATCACCAGTTGAAAGTGAGAGAATATGACATCCCAAAGATGGCTTTTCGAACTCGGTATGGTCACTTCGAGTTTTCGGTGATGTCCTTTGGGTTGGCAAATGCACCTGCAACTTTCATGGACTTGATGAATAGGGTATTTAGACAATATCTTGATATGTTCATGATTGTGTTTATCAATGATATTCTGGTGTATTCTAGATATTAAGAGGAGCATGCCAATCATCTTAGGATCATTTTTTAGAATTTTAAAGATAATGAGTTGTATGTGAAATTTTCAAAGAGCGAATTTTGACTCAAGTCTATGGCTTTTATAGGCTATGTTGTCTCGGGCGATGTTATTAAAGTGGACACCCAAAAGATTGAAGTGGTTAAGAACTGGCCTAGAATGACCTCTTTGACTGGCATAAGGAGTTTCTTGGGGATGGCAGGCTACTACCGTAGATTTGTTGAAGGATTTTCTTTCATATCCTCACCATTGACTAGACTAACTCACAAGAAGGTCAAGTTCTAATGGTCTGATGAATGCGAGAAGAGCTTCTAAGAGTTGAAAACAATGTTGACTACCGCCTTAGTGTTGACCTTTCCTGAAGGGACTAATGGATTTTTAATTTATTATGACACCTCAAGAGTGGGATTGGAATGTGTATTGATGTAGAGGGGTAAAGTTGTAGCCTATGCTTCCAGAAATCTTAAGTTTAACGAGAGGAACTATCCAACCCATGATCTTGAGTTGATAGTGGTGGTATTTGCACTTAAGATTTGGCGCCACTACTTGTAAAGAGTGCACGTGAATGTGTTCACTGGCTACAAGAACCTGCAGTATGTCTTCAACCAGAAAGAGCTCAACCTGCAGCAGAAGAGATGGTTAGAGTTGCTCAAGGATTATGACATGAGCACTCTACTGATATTGCTCAAGCCATACCTCTTTTTTGAGGTAAAGCAGTTGCCAAGTAAATAATCTAATCGAGGTTAGGATCATTCCCACGAGGAATATGGTAGACTCCAGAATCAATTCAATGCACCTTGAGAGTGATTAACCTATTATCTCTCGAGGAAAGAGGGGTTTGAAAATAAGAATTTGAAGCAAACTAAATGAATGCAAGTAATGAACAATCAGTGGAAGAGCTAACTAGGGTTAAGTGTTCCCCTTGAATCCCTAATGTGGTAATATCAGACAGATGCAATTCTCTTTCGGTGTGTGGGTGTAGGACAATAAGTTAGGTTTACCTAAGTCTTTGATCCAACAAATAGGTAAATTTCACCCCAGAACTTGATCCATCTCCGTGGTGTGACACTACTAATCCTTACTCATATCCCAGTACAACCTCCCCTTAATTTGTTTAAGTTGATTAGATGAGAAAAATACTTGATTGTCTCGTGTTAATTACCTCTTTTCATATTCATCACTTCCTTGATCTGGCAAGTGATACTAGGCGAGTTCTAACGTTTACCATCATTAAAAATTAATTAAAGTGAAAGAGAATAATTAATACGCCCTAACACACCTTTCGAGAAATACACGTTAAAAATTTTTACTTTGTTAGTTCATCATGGTTCCCACAACCCTAGTTGTGGATTTAGCTACGCATTATCAGTGTAAACACAGAGATTATGATGTATAAGAACATAATTAAGCACTTAAAAGATGAAATTGAAGCCACAAAATCCATCTCTTCAATTAAGATCACGAGTTTTAATAAAGAACACACAATGTATGATAACTCCTAAGTGTATTCACTAAAACAATGTTCAAACATCATTTTCCATGGAAACTTAATGAAAAATAACCTAAAAACCTATTTATAATAAGTAAAATACAAATCTAAAATGAACTAAGAAAATTGTGTCAGCCAACTTCATGGGACCTCTTTACGACTCGTAAACCACTTCACCACCCGTAGATTGGGGTTTCATGGATTCTGGCAGTGTTTAAGAGTTAACTTCTACGAAATCATTCCACAATCAATGTAAGATTCTACGGCTCGTGGAGGTCTCATCTGATGACTTTTCAACATATCTCCAGTTTTTAATCCTCAAGACACGACCATCACTCGACGACTCGTGTAATATTATATGACTCGTGGATCCTCCTCGTAGAGTAGAATTCAACTTTGCACCCCTCACTGGAACTGTATACGAAACCCACTCCATGATTCATAGACTACTCCACGACTTGTAGAAGGTTGTGGAACACTAAAAACCAGCAACTTCAACATATTTCTCTCAAAACTTTGCCAACACTGTAATCCTACAAAACAAACACAAAAATACAATCAAACCTACTAACATCGCATTGAGAACACATAAAATTCTAAGATTTAAGAATCAAAAGTGTTGCATTTCGGCAACACATCAACACCCTACACTTAAAATTGTTGCTTATCCTCAAGCGACATACTCAATCTATATAAGCCGTATAGCAACATACAGACCCGAAACCAATGGCATAGACTCAACCAAAATCCAACACAGACACACACATTATATTTGAACCTCAAATCAGATAGACATCTAGCAAACTAACACAGATCAATATGCCCAACAATGCAACTATGACAACTCATGTAATTATAAACAAGCAACAATCACCGAATTAGTCAAACATCAATAGTGCAATACAAGTGCCCTCACAAAAGAAGTCCCATTTTCCTTTTAGTATAAAATTTCACAATTAATGCTCGAGATGATACTAGATCACTCTCACTCATAAAAGACATTTAGATACCATGGTCAATATCATTTGCTTGCCCCTATACTCATGACTAGTACTTTCAATTAGTTGGGTTAGGATCACTTTAGGACTTGCTAGGCTTATAATGTAGGCTCAGGGGACTTTGGAGTGATATTTTAGAAACATAGTGACTAA
Source organism: Solanum aculeatissimum (assembly GCA_038996855.1). Lineage (NCBI taxonomy): Eukaryota > Viridiplantae > Streptophyta > Magnoliopsida > Solanales > Solanaceae > Solanum > Solanum aculeatissimum. Next base: position 4,390 of record JBCEWC010005519.1, read on the forward strand.
TAGCCCTTCTTGACACTACATTTTCTACACTTTTTCCCTACCAACCTATCTTTTAATTCATTCTCCCTTTTTCTTATATTTCAAACCTTTTAGGGTGCCTATTTTTTACTCTTTTGCACAATGCCTTTATTTTTTTTCTCTTTAGCATACTTATTAGGAACTTATTTACTTTATTTTTCTTTTTCTGGCACCCTACTCTCTATTTTCTTCTCTTTTTTGCAACACTACTTTTCCCTCCCCTTTTTACGACTTTTTACTCACTAGCCACCCTCAACTTAGGATTTTAGCCTAAGTTAAGGTACATATTATCCATTCTTCGAACTAGAGCCACTTTTGGTAGCCACCCTCAACTTAGGCATTTTACCTCAGTCAAGGTGCACAATGTTCAAGGAAGGACCATGACCAATTTTAGGATTTAATCATGAATTTGGGTAAGGTTTCTTAATTGTTTACAATCAAGAGATCAATTTTGGTCTCAAATATAGGGATCAAGGGATATATAGCACATTTGGTCGGTTATGTTTAGGCTAAGTGGGCTATTGTGAACAATGGCCTAAGATCCTTTTCTAATCAACTAATCTACAACACAAACCAGAGTAACAGGGCAAGTTCTGAATTGAAACACAATACTAAATCATGCAATTAAGCTTACTCACACATGACACTGCTTTACATGTTAATACAGACTATCAGATCATGCTTTTCATCACAATTTAGCCTACTTTATCAAAACAAGCACTATTAGAGAACTAATCATGCAAGGTTGCTATCAAAACTAACTAAACATAAAAATTTTGGTGGATACCATTTTCAACAAAAACATACTGTACCATAGATATAAGTACTGAATGCTACTAATACTATCTAAACATCCTAAAAATACTGGTTCAACAAAAGAATAAATATCTGCAGGGAAAAAGAACATAGATAAGAAAACCCTTTGGATAAAAATTGGGATAGTTATAGGCCAAGGCTACTCAGACTTCACTGAGGCCTATATCTACCCACACTCCATCAAAAAAATTGCGCATTGTCCCCATTAAGCACATAATATAAAAAGAAAGAACAGGGGTCAAAAAGAACATACATGGGAACCGAAGCAGCTCACTTATCTCGAGTCTGTCCACCCTCCACTTGACTGGTGGACTCCTTGCCAGTAGGAGCCTGTCCTGAGGGGCCAACGCCCCTCTCTCTCTCTCGCATTTTAGAGCTAGCCGCATCTCCTCATCTTGCCTCGATCTAGAACAGGCAAGATCAGGCTCCTACTCCTCTGTAAGCCCCATCTCAAAGCGCACAATATCAGGATTATCCATGTGAGGCCTATTTCCGAGGGAAGGCTTAGGTGGCTCCTCTAGAGTGAACAAGTTGACCACCGACTCATCTAGAAAGGTCGGTGGGACATCAACAGGGGTATCCAGTGCTGTACTCATCTGGGCTCGGAGCTGCTGAAGCTCCATCTAGATGGACATCACATCTAAAGGCCTCATTGAACTGAGGCTCTGTTGGACTCGCCTCTCAAATGCATCTATGTGGGCATCCACGGGACTGAGATTCTTCCAGATAGCTGTAACTGTGAATACTTGTATACAAGTCTCCATCTCGGAGATAACCTGGTGGACCCAGGGTCTTAACTACTGTAGTAACTGAGTCAACTGGGATTCAGTGCGGGCCTGTCGCTATGCCAGGGCCTGAAATGCTACCGCAGACACAAAAGCAATGCTTGCGGGTACTGATGTAGATACTGGAGCCACTAGAGCAGGAATATCAGTAGAGGGTCCCTTCTCTATATCGAACTCAGCCTGTGGGGGCTCTTTGGTAGTAGATGTAGCAGCAAAAATGGTAGACAACTCAGGCAGTGGCACTGGAGTGAACATCTCTGGCATCGGTACTTGAGGCCTTAGTGCTCACCAGAGTGTAATCGTATTGTCATCAACCTTGATTAGACATAAAGTGTGTGTTGAAACTCTAATAATATATCCACATGGTGAATAATATCCACCCTCACTACTAAGCATAGTCGGTGAATCTGGCACAAGAAGGGGATGGTCGTAGACCTCTTCAGGGTTGCCTCGTGGATCAACTCTTAAATAAGAGAGTCCCAATCAATATCGTAACCAACCAAGATTCTGGCTACCAAAACTACATGATTCGGTATGAGTGTATTGTCTACAAGTGTTGGTTGATCCGTGAACAAACCACTGCCCACCAAAACTTAGCGGGTAAATTGAGGGAAACCTTGACTATAGGCTCTGCTGATCTGGTGATCCATGCGGGGTCAGGATCCTTTGCTGTTATCTGGTCAACAACCCATCTCATTAAAGCAACTCTGAGCTTTGGGTCCCTCATCACGCCCAAGTCTTGAGTCTTTCCCACTCTAAAGTTGAACTTAGCTATGGATCGGTGGCGGAGAACTCAGACCCAAATAACATCCAACAAATGGTATCCTCTGATACATGTAGCTACCAACCTCTCACCATGAGCTTCTCTAATCTTTTATGGGCGAGAGGCTTATTCCCCTTAGGAAGAGAGCTGTATACTGTGGTGACGTAGGAGGCAAAAAACTCTCTCACTAATACCGGTGTGTACCACTCTACTGGATATTCCAACCACTAGAACTTGTAGCGAACCATAGTTTCCTCGAGCCCTGGGACACTATCGTGTCCTGTAGTGATAACTTGTGGCTCTTCAAAGATAGAACAAGCGAGTTGGCCCTGCTCATTCCACTGTATGTCCTCCTCAAAGATGGCCCACATTTCCCCAATGCACCATCTGCTGGCTCGAGCATCTGGTGAAGTATTTGGTATTCGGGGGCCTAAAGATGAGGCAAAGTCTAACCCTTCCCTAGATCCAAGCTCGGACCCTCCCTCAAAAGAGGTCATCTGAATGTTTCTACGGCCCTGTCACCTTCCTTATTAGACTGGGAGGGAAAACCAAGATCGCCTGCATGGTGGCCTACCTAGTAGTAGCCCGTGTTTATCGTGGTTCGGTATCTAGATCCAGCTAAATGCCGAGATCCTCTACAGATCTACTAGACTTAGGTGCATGCTCAGAATCAGTGGGCTTGTCACGCAGGCAATTTCTTATGGCCCTGATATCATCTCTCCTTTGTCATGGAGCCATGGTACCTATAAAACAATATTCATGAAACCAATTAGGCCCATGAATTGGAAATCAAAGACAAAAATCAAAACTGGCCTGGAAAAATAAGGGTCTATGAGTACCCTTTTACAAGTCATAAAATAAGTTGCGAGCCATAAAGGGGTCTCGTGGATGCAGTGTTATGCAATTTTAAGTCACTGGAATAGTGTACGAGACTAGGCACGACTTATGGAATAGTCTATGAGTCGTGGACTAAGTCGTAGATGTGGTCCCAGAGTAGGTATTACACAGGTGGTACTCTACAAGACCTTTCTATGAGTCGTAAAGCAATCTTCAACTCAAAGAAGGTCTCGTCTGATGGAATCTCAGAAACTTTAATTTCTAGAAATTTTCATGAGGGGCAACTACGACTCGTGGAATATTTCATGGGTCATAAAAAACCCTCGTGAACCTATATCTATAATCTAAACTTTTCCAAGTCTATTATACGAGTCCCCAAATTACCAATTTTTCAATAACTTACCAGAATCACAGTGAACTCACACACCCTACATAGTTTTCACATCTATCAATCCTTATCCTCACATGCATTTTACTTAAAAATAACCCCATCGAAAGTAATTTAACATGTGATCCTAACGATCTGACCTATAATCAAAATGTTTAACCATACAATAATTTAATTCATTTCAATTCAATGCAGTGGTCTAAACATCGTGAGCATTCAATTGGCTACCAGAATATTTTCCGACTAACTAGTTCAATCCTAACCTAGGCAATCTTATCGATATCACGATAAATGACTAGGGTTAGAATATCATAAGTTACCCAATGGCACAAACTCCCACTCAATTCAATAATCAACCAAGAATTTACAACTAATTCGATAAATTTAGGCTTTAGGGACCAAATATTTACCAAAAGATGTAAATTAGGTTAAAATTTACAAAGGGGAACAAAAAAGGGACCGAAAAACCCTAGAAGGAGATTCACCGGAGTTGTTGTCAAAAAATGGTGGGAGTGCCGGTCGTGGGGATCAGACCAATCGTGGGGACGGTAGGGTTGGGTATTTTGGTAGATTTTTTGATGAATATGGGGTCAACATAATTTTGACCCCATTTGTATACAAACTGGGTCAGCAATTAAAGTTACTGGGTCAGGCCTTATGAAACCTTGATTACGGGTCGTGGAATGTTCCACAGCTCGTAGATCACGGTCTCATATGTGCTTGGAACCCTAATTTAAGACTTATATTCTATGATACCTTACACGAGTTGTGGACTTGGTCACGACTCATAAAAAAGGTTTCACAGAGTACTTCTAACACTTAGGAAAATTAGAAAAACTTACCTGGGGTTCACGAGCCCCATTCATGACCGGTATTTTACTCTATGGATCTTTAAGTTAGCTCGTGGAATAGAGTGCATATATGTTTTCTCATTAGAAGGTTGTACAGGCTAGTATACGGGTCATACAATGAAGTATGACCCGTATAATTAGTCGTAGAATCAGATTTTTGGCCTAAAATGGCCAGCTTGGCCTTGCACCTGCAAAACCTGCACAAACACATGGTTACCCTATATGCCACCAATTTGTTCAAAATTTACAAGAAACACTACTGAAAATAAAATTACCTAGCATTCTAAAACTAAAAAGCAAACAACAGCTATCCTATTACATCAAATAACTTAGGTTGCCTCCAAAGAAGCACCCGATTTATTGTAGCGGCATGACGTGAGCTTGTTGATTACTCAGAATTCATCAAGAACCCACACTTCCATATTGAGTATCTAGCCTCTTCATCATCTAACAGACATTGACGACAACTTCTTCGTTGTTCAATCTGAACTTGAGTTGGATAGATTCCATATCTACTAGGGCTTTCCCATTGGCTAGGAAGGGCCTTCCTAAGATGATTGGTACGTTGAAGTTGACTTTGCAATCTAAGATCATAAAGTCTGCAGGGAAGATGAACCTATCAACTTTGACAAGGACGTCATAATGTATCCCCACAAGCTTCTTCACCATCCTATCAGCCATCAACAGTCTCATGCTTGTTGAGGTAGGGGCTGCCAGACCAAGTTTCTTGAAGATCACTAGGGGTTTCAGATTTATGCTGGTACCAAGATCACACAATGACCTTGTGAACTCCACATCACCTATGGTGAAAGGATTGTTAAATGTGCTTGGGTCTTCGCGTTTCTACATCAAGGATCTAGTAGAAATCACACTGTAGTGTTGGAGTTCTTGGGAGAGATCTTGACTCATAGTGTGCTTCTTAGTCACCAAATCCTTCATAAACTTAGCATAACCAAACATTTTCTCCAACGCCTCAATCAATGGAATGTTGATGGATAACTGCCTCAACATGGAAAGAAAGTGCTTGAACTTACCTTGCTCCTTATGTTTCTTTAGTCTCTGAGGGAAGGGAGGAGGAGGTCGAGGAATGGGTCTCAACTATTATGGTACGACATTACTTTTCTCATTTACCACACGATCATCTCCCATCTCATTCTGCTTATTCACCACAATCTCATCACGAACATTGCCATCATCTACTGTTAGTGGAGGATCGACTGTTTGCTTCCCACTGCAAGTTGTGATAGCCATGCAATGCCCATCATTCTTAGGATTCTATATGATATTACTGGGTAGCGTGCCTTTTTGGAATTTGTTCAAGTGAGTTGATATTTGGCTGAATTATTATTCAAGATGCTTGATGGCCACATAACGAGACTCAATCTTCTGGTTTATACTAGAGATGTCAAACTTCATCCTCTTTAGTGTCTCATCTTATGCATCATCCCTTATTAGAAACCGGTCAAACATCTCCTCAATGCGAGATGAGCTAACTCCATCCTTCTGATTGCGCAGTGGAATGTATGGACCATTTCATAAGCCTTCTCTGCAGCCGTAATCAACATCTCTGTCTGGTACCCTCGGCCGATCAAAGTAGCCTCCTCTGTTATTGTTGTATCTGAAGGCACCATCTCTTCCATAGTTCCAACCTTGGTTCCGCTGTCCTTGACGCCAATAGTCCTGATTGGACCCTTAGGTGTTGAGCCAAAAACCTGTCATTTGCTCTATAACAAAGCATGTTTGCTCTTCATAGTATGCCTCCCTATACATGGGTGGGAGAGGGGGATGATGAGCTACAACATTCACCCGCTCCTTGTTTTTCTTCATCAACATCTCAACATTAGTATTAATCCACGCTAATTCTTGGATTAATTCCTCACTGGCTTGTGTGAGCGTTGGACTAGTGCTAACTGAGAATGAGATCCTTATAGTAGATTTCTCTCTCGTACCCCATGCATGGTTGGTTTTGACCATACATTCCCATCTCTGAGCAACCTCCTGGAATGGACGATCAATGAAAGAGCACCCCATAATTATGTCAGCGACAACTTGGCCATTCTCATCAATATCTTTATAGAAGATCTCCACCAGGGCCTCATCAATAATCTTGTGGTTAGGGATATATTTTAGAAATTTTGTGAACCTCTCCCACGTAGCACCGATTGAGTCACCAGGAATCTGCTCGAAGTTATTGATCTCAGACTTTAGCTATAGCTTCTTTGAGATAGGGAAAAACGTTTCCAATAAGGCTATCTACAATTCTGCCCAACTGGTGATCAAATTCTGTGGGAGCTCTGATAACCATAACGTTGCATTACCAGGAATAAAAAATGGGAAGACACGGAGCCCAATGACATCCATAGAGATATTTTGGTTTCCCATCATACTCTTACAAATGAACACAACATTGTGTAGATGCTTATAAGGATCCTCTGATGGTAGGCTCGCAAACAACCTAGGATTCTACAACATCTAGAGCAATTCACTCAAAATAATGAACTTTGTGTCATCCGGTAGTGGGGGTAGCACAATAGCTCCCATAATGTCGGTCGCCATAGGGTCAAGCCAAAATTAATTCCACTGGTTTGGTGCAGCTTGTAGACCCTATGGTGGTGGTGGGTTGTTGTCACCATTATTTCTATTCAGCGCTGCATTTACCGCCTCATTTGCGGCGTTGTTAGTGTTGTCTTGGGCCATTCTTCGCAGTGTTCTCTGAATCTCAGGATCAAATGTATCCAAGGGATTGCCTTGACTTTGAGTCTTGTGCATACACTACACCTTCACACAAAGAAAAATAACAAAAAAAATATAAAATTAGGAAAATAAGGATTAATCCCCCAAACATACTTAAATTAACCAAATCTAGATGTATTCCTCGGCAGCGGCACCAAAATACTTGATGTCACTCAAGTCATACCTCATTTTTGAGGTAGAGCGATCATCAAGTAAATAACCTAATTGATGTTAGGATCATTCCCATAAGGAATATGGTAGACTCCAGAATCAATTCAATACACCTTGAGAGTGATTAACCTATTAGCTCCCGAGGAAAGAGGGGTTTGAAAATAAGAATTTAAAGTAAACTAAATGAATACGAGTAATGAATAATCAGTGGAAGATCCAACTAGGATTAGGTGTTCCCTATGAATCCTTAGGTAGTAATATCGGATACATGCAATTCTCTTCCGGTGTGTAGGTGTAGGACAGTAAGGTAGGTTTACCTAAGTATTTGATCCAACAAATAGATAAATTTCACCCCAGAACTTGATCCGTCTCCGTGGTATGGCACTACTAACCCTTACTCTTATCCCAGTACAACAACCCCTTAATTTGGTTAAGTTGATTAGATGAGAAAAAAAGTTGATCGTCTCCTGTTAATTATCTCTTATCCTATTCGTCACTTCCTTGATCCGGCAAGTGATACTAGGTAAGTTCTAACGTTTTCCACCATTTAAAATTAATTAAATTGAAGAGAATAAGTAATATGCCCTAATACACTTTTCAAGAATTACACGTTAATTAATTTTACTTTGTTAGTTCATCATGGTTCCCAAAACCCTAGTTGTGGATTTAGCTATGTATTATCATTGTAAACACAGAGATTATGATGTAGAGGAACATAATTAAGAACTTACAAGATGAAATTGAAACCACAAAATCTAACTCTTCAATCAAGATCACGAGTTTGAATCAAGAACACACAATGTATGATAACTCCTAAGTGTATTCACTAAAACAAGGTTCAAACTTCGTTCTCCCTGGAAACTTAATGAAAAATAAACTAAGAACCTATTTATAATAAGTAAAATACAAATCCAAAACAAATTAAGAAAATTGTGTTGGCAAGCTTCACGAGACCTCTTTACGACTTGTAAACCAATTCACGGCCCGTAGATCAGGGTTTTGTGGATTCTAGCAGTATTCAAGAGTTGACTTCTACAAAAGCATTCCACGGCCCGTGTAAGATTCTACGACTAGTGAAAGGTCTCGTCTGATGACTTTTCAGTATATCTCCAGTTTCTGATCCTCAGGGCATGGCTATCACTCTACGACTCTTGTAACATTGTACGACTCATGGATCCTCTTCATAGAGTTTACTTTAACTTTGCACCCCTCACTGGAACTGTATACTAGACCCATTCCATAACTCATGGACTACTCCACGACTCGTAGAGGGACTCGTGGAATACCAAAAACTAGTAAGTTCAGCATGTTTCTCCCAAAACTTTTCCAATACTGTAATCCTGTAAAACAAACACAAAAACAAAATCAAACCTACTAACATCACATTGAGAACATGCAAATTTCAAATTTTAAGCATCAAAAGTACTACATTTTGGCAGAACATCATCTATCACCAAGATAAGGCTAACATTGTTGCTAATGCTCTTAGCAGGTTATCTATGGGTAGTACTACCCATGTTGAGGAAGGGAAGAAGGAATTGGCTAAGGAGGTGCATAGATTGGCTCGATTAGGAGTGAAACTTGAGGAGAGTGATGAAAGTGGAGTTAATGTTCAAAATTGGTCTACTTCATCCTTGGTGGCAGATGTGAAAGAACAACAATACCAAGACCTGTCCTCCTACAGTTGAAAGAAGTTGTCCATAAATAGAAAGTGTTGGGTTTTTCCAAAGAGGAAGATGGTGTGTTAAGATACCAGAGTAGATTATGTGTTCTGCTTGTTGATGGTGTTCGAGATAAAATTATGGTTGAAGCTCACATCTCCAAGTATTCCATTCACCCTGGCTCTACCAAGATGTACCTTGACTTGAGAGAAGTCTATTCGTGGGATGGAATGAAGAAGGATGTTGCTGAATTTTATCCAAGTGCCCAAATTGCCAATAGGTTATTGTTGAGCACCAAAGGCCATGTGGATTGGCTAAAAAATTTGACATTCCTGAATGAAAGTGGGAGATGATCAATATGGATTTCATTATAGGATTTCCGAGGTCCCAAAAGCAACGTGATTCGACAAGGGTAATTGTTGATAGGATGACTAAATCAACTCACTTCTTGACAGTTAAGAAGATAGACACTACAGTGAATTATGCCTGACTATATATAAGAGAGTTTATCAGATTGCATGGAGTTTCCTTGTCTATCATCTCTGACAAAGGGGCTCAGTTCACCTCTCAATTTTGGAGATCTTTTCATAAAGGAATGGGTTAAAAGGCAAATCTTAGTACAACCTTTCACCCCCAGATAAATGGCCAAGTAGAGTGCACAATTCATACGGTGGAGGATATGTTGAGTGTTTGTGTCATTGACTTTAAGGGTAATTAGGATGACCATTTACTCTTAATCAAATTTGCATATAACAATAGTTATCATGCAATTATTTAGATGGCTTCCTATGAAGCTTTATATAGGAGGAGATGTAGATCACCAATTGGGTGGTTTGAAGTTGGTGAAGCTGAACTTATTGGACCTTACCTTGTTCACTAGTGTATGGAGAAGGTGAAGGTTATTAAAGAGAGATTGAAGACTTCCCAGAGCTGCCAAAAATCTTATACTGACCTAAGGAGAAGAGATTTAGAATTTTAGGTGAATGATTGAGTGTATTTGAAAATGTCACCCATGAAGGGTGTTATGAGGTTTGATAGAAAGGGAAAACTAAGTCCCCTATATATCGGTCCTTATCAAATTTTGAAGAGGATTAGGAATGTGTCGTATGAGTTAGAATTGCCTTTTGTGGAACTCGCGATTCACCTAGTCTTTCATGTTTTGATGTTGAAGAAATGCTTGGGAAATCCTTTATTGGTAATCCCTATTGAGAGTATTAGAGTAAAAGATAACTTGTCATACGAGGAGGTTCCAGTTCAGATCCTAAATCGTCAGGTTTGTAAATTGAGGACCAAAGATACAGCCTCGACCAAAGTCTCATGGAGGAATCAATTTGTTGAGAAAATCATGTGAGAAGCTAAGGAAGATATGAAAGCCAAATATTAGCATCCATTTGTGCTCAATGATAAAAATGTCTAAAGTAATTTCCTTACCCTTGATCTGCATTAAAATGTCTATCCTACAATTGATCTTTGATTTTCTAGAGAGTTTGACTGGTTGATAGATTGATGAAATGAGTCTTGACTATTATTAGTGCATTGAGTCCATTGTTAGTCACTCTTTATTCAAGGACAAATGATTTTGAGGGAGAGATAATGTTATAGTTGGTAAAATTATCAAAATACTCCTAGAAGAGAGGATATCAGCATAACATATCTTCCTAAACTCTTTCAGTAAATCCAAGGCCAAAAACGTGATCAACATAAAATATTATGTAAAAAATGATCTTGGTTGATTTTTAGAGAAATTGGATCGAAAGATAATTTTTCGAGGCAAAGATGCAATTCCAAAAAAGTGCATGACATATCCGTGTCGTGGACTTATCAGTGATTTACACTTAATTCTTGTTCCAATATTTTTAGGGGATTAGAAAATTGATCAGAAAAGTTTTAGAAAAAATGTACGTGGAGGGACCAGGTCCGCGACACGGACCTGGTTTATCGTAATGCAAATTTTTTAGTTTTTCCAGGAGCATTCCAGACTTTTTTCTATCTCTCTCAAACTTAATTCACGACTTATATAAGTCATTTATTTGAGTTTGAGTTTTGAATTTCTTGAATCGAATTCTTGAGTTATATATTTTCCTATGGAGTTTCTGGTACATAAAAATGTATTGATCATATTCATAAGTGGAGTATTTGATTTGGATGCATGTGCATGTCTTCATTCACATGAACCCTAATCAAGGATTATATTTGATTTTATGCATTAAGTTGAATTGAAATTGATGGTTTTCATGCATTAAACAAAGTATTATTTTAAATCATGGTTTGGCATGTCCTAAGTAAAGATGATAACTTTCTATGCATTGATGAAAGAATAATTAAAATTAATATTATATATGTATTTTATTGAGTACAAAGAGTTTTATTCTGAGGAATATGTTTTGATGAGATAATGCACGTTTTAATGAGATTTTGATGAAATTGAGCATTGAGTTTACATGATATTTTGAGAAAATATTTTGATGATGATGTAAATGATTTCCAAATACATTTATTGAAGAAAGATGATGATGATGATGTCTTGAGATACGTTTGATGTTTAAATTAAAGTCCAATGAGGCTAGATGAGATGTTTGTGAGTAATCTACTCACTTGATAGATATGAACACATGTTTTGGGAGTAGTATTGGGTACCAATTTGAGTAAGAGTATAAATAACTCAAATCCCATAAACTATGCCGCTAGCATAGGATGAGAAAAACGGTCATACCTCCGAAGTCCCTATAGAGGTTTTATTGGATCCATTGATGGGATGTCCTCTACCATGGCAAGATATTGGATTGATATGGTAACGAAATCACTTTTTTGTATCATCAGGCATTCATATCGTGATGATTGTCGGTTAAGAGAAACTCCTACTTACTGATAGGATGTTTTGACATGAGTTGCATATTATTGAGTTTATTTTCAAAATATAACCTTGTTTTTTAACTTGCATGTTTTATTGAGTTGAGGTTCTTTGATTATGCCCTTTCCTTTTTGGCTATTTTATATACCAGTATATTCCATATACAAATATCTATTTGAACTTGCATCATTATTGATGCAGGTATAGGTGATGAAGGCCTTCTACAAGCGCATTGTTAAAGTCTAGTTTTTTGACTCCAGACTTGGTGATCCCTCCTTGCTATTCGGAGGAACCTTTCTATTTTATCTTTATTGAGTGCTATTATTTTGTTTGAGGTAGTCCAAAATTTTTCTTGACACCTTCTAGATTTGGATAGAGGCTTGGCAGGTACTAAGTACAAATATTTGATAGTTGGATAGAGGCTTGGCAGGTACTAAGTACAAATATTTGGATGTTTATTTCCAATTTCTTTTTCATTGGAAACTATTATTAAAAGAGATCTATTAATAAAATTGATAATTTTTCTTTAGCATTTTTCCGCTGTTGAGTGTGATGTGATGATGAGACCAAGTGGTCTGCTTGGGGACTTGCAATAGTCTCTAAGTATCGACCACACTAAGGATACCCTCTCGGGGTGTGACAATTTCAATTAGCAGGTAATGTTTTTCTTCTTAAAATTAAATTTATTTATCTTAGTCGAAATAACATTAGTGTACACTTTAGTAATGTTTCACTCCATTATAATTTTTAAGTCTTGTCAAACTGGTGTATATATGAACGGTCTGTGTAACCATGTTTGTTTTGATTTCTTTTATATTGTAAATGGATGTGAGAGTTGGTGCAAATTTATAATTATGGAGTTTTAGTAATTGCTTGTTAGTTATTTTTTAATTATGTTGTTGTTAATAGAGATAAACTATTTGTTTTACTTAAAAGTTGATACAAAAGTATCTAGACAAAGATCCATAAGAATAATAAAAAAAACAATAGGAAGAAAGAAGTGAGACATCATTCTTTGCTAGAAGGAAAAGTGCACTTATCCCTGTCTAAGATTAAACTAAGCACTTCATATTACATGGTCATTACCCCTTATTTGGATGGTTGTTATGTCATGACTCAAAATCTGAGGTCATGATGACACACTTGGGTTATTATGTCATGACTCAAAATTTGAGGTCATGATGACACACATCCCAAATCACTCACTCTGACGTGTAAGACAAAATGCTAATTCACACGAGACTCCCAAGAGAGAAGTCAAGTCACAATGAAAAGAAATGAAACACAATGAATTATAATTCAAAAACCTAGTGTCACGAGTATAAAGAGCATTTAATACAATGAATAGAATAGTACAAATCATACAGTCTCTGAAATGAAATAAAGACTACAAAGTAATGATATAATCTAGTAGTGGACCGAAATCACTAGGTCTCACCACCAACTCTGGTATAGGATCTCCATTAGAACCATCAACTGCTGCGAGAGTAACCTTGTCTAAAATTTGTATTCAAAATGAGATGCAGAAGTAGGGGTGAGTATAGATAATATGTACCTAGTAGGTTTAACTGACTGGGTATTAAGAAGTGAATAAACTATGTAATAAATTAGAAATGCTTTAACCTATAATAGAAAAACCTAGTATAGTATCAGTGCCACCAATTTATATAGAATGACGCGAATAAAAGTAAGCACACAACCTCAGGTAAGCAAGTCAATCAATATCAAGGAGTACAATGAGATAGTATGTAATGCAATACAATGCGGGGTGTAATCAACATTACCACACAGTCTGTGGTATAAACTCTCGTCGAGCAATGACTCCATAGACTAAGGGGACCAGGGGAGTCTCACAGACTATACACCTCACACACAATCTCAACCTTTTCATTCATACCTGTAGTATACGAGTCCTAATACGACTCATGGAGTGGTCCATGACCTCTAAAGAGTTCCGTAAACTACATTTGACATTTAGGAAAATTTTAGAACTTATCGAGGGTCGACGAACCCAATCCATGACCCGTAGTTCTACATACGAATCATGGACATGGCTCGTGGACTGGGGTTCACATAAATCTTGCTCACTAAAAGTTTTTGTGAGCTAATCTACGAGTCATGTAGTGCAGTATGACTCATAGATGTAGTCATAGAATCCCTTTTTAATGGTTTTTTCAGCCAAAATTGGCTGACTTGGTCTCATACATGCAAACCCTGCAAATAAACACTGTTACCCTATATAATACTAGTCCATTGTAAAAATATTTACCTCCTAAAAAATACAAAAATCTAAACTATTTCAAGGCTAAAGCTAAAAACTAAAATAGAAACTCCAATTATTACAAAAATTTCTTGGGTTGCCTCCCAAGAAGTACCTGATTTATTTTCATGGCATGACATGTACTATCCGATTACTTAGACTTTATCAATATCCCACACCTCCATCTTGAGCTCATCTAGCCTCTTCATCGACTTACAAACGTTGAACTTGACTTCTTCGTCATTTAACCTAAACTTGAGGAGATAAGATTCCATGTCCACTAGAGCTCGCCCAGTGGCCAAGAAAGAACTTCCCAAGATGATTGGGACTTTAAACTCCACTTTGCAGTCTAAGATTATGAAGTCCGTAGGGAATATGAATTTGTCCACCATGATGAGGACATCAAGTAAGATTCCCACCGGCTTCTTCACAGTTCGATCAACCATCAATAATTTCATGCTTGTAAGTGTGGAGGATGCCAGGCCAAGCTTCTTGAATATCACAAGGGGCATCAAATTAATGTTAGCACCGAGATCACATAATGCCCTTGCGAACTCCACATACCCTATAGTGTAGGGAATGGTAAATGCTCTGGGATCCTCTGTTTTCTGAACCAAGGACCAGGTAGAGATAACACTACAATATTGGATCTCTTGTGAGAGCTTCTGACTCACCGTGCACTTCTTCATCACCAGATCTTTCATAAACTTAGAGTATCCGGGCATTTTCTCCAATACCTCTATCAGTGGTATGTTAATGGAAAATTGCTTCAACATGGAAAGAAAGTGTTGGAACTTACCTTCCGCCTCCTTTTTCTTTATTCTCTGTGGGAAGGGAGGAGGAGGTTGAGGAATTGTTCTGAACTATTTCAGCACGACAATGCTTTCCTCGGTCTGAACACTATGATCTCCAATTTCAACTTGCTTATTAACAACACCCTCATCACGAACCTCATCATCATCTACAGGCATTAGAGGATCAACGGTCTGCTTCCCACTGTGAGTTATGATGGCCATACACTACCCTTCATTCTTTGTATTCTTAATAGTGTTTCTAGGTAGAGTACCTTTCTAGTGTTAGCTAAGTTGGGTCGATATCTAGCCAAATAACTTCTCAAGATACTTGTTTGCAACTGCACGAGACTCGATTGAGTATTGCTAGAGATGTCAATCTTCATCCCCCTAAGTGTGCCATCCTACACATCAACTTTCTTTAGCAATCTATCAAACATATCCTCAACTCTGGATGAACCAGCACCAGAGTCTTGATTATGGGGTAGAACATAGGATCGCTTTTGTGGCTATCTCTGTGACCCCAATCTGCATCTCGTTCTTGGCTTCTATTTCTATCATAGAACCCACCCAATTATTATTGTTGTAAGCTCCATCTTGTCTGTAGTTCTGACCTTGGTTTCTTTGACCTTTCCACCAGTAGTCCTGATTGAACCCCTAGGGGTTAGGCCCCCCCATCTTCTCAGTTACAAAGCAAGAATCTTCCTCAATGTAAGGTTCCTCATACATGGGTGCTCGGACAGGATGATGAGCAACGACATTAACCTTCTCCGCGTTCTGCTTCATCAGTAGCTCCATATTTATATTAATCCATACAAGTTCCTGAATCACCTCTTCACTAACTTGAGATTGCACCAAAGTAATAGTAACTGCAAATGAGCTCTTAGTTGTGGCTTTGTCTCTTGTGCCCAATGCGCGGTTAGTCTTGACCACCCACTCTAGGCTTTGGGCTATATCATTGAAGGTATGATCTATAAATGATCCACCCATGATGGTATCGGCAACTGCTTGCCCATTCTCATCAAGGGCTTTGTAGAAGATCTCAACCAAGGATTCATATACGATCTTGTTGTTCAGAACCCTTCTTAGAAACTTTATAAATCTCTCTCATGTCGCACCAATCGAATAACTAGGCAGTTGTTCAAAGTTGTTTATCTTCTTATTCAACTTGAGCTTTTTGGATATGGGGAAGTATCTTTCTAAAACGTTCATCTGTAGTTCATCCTAACTGGTGATCGAGCTCTATGGGAGCTCAACTAACCATAATGGCGCATATCCTGTAAAACGGTAATGGGAAGACATGGAGCCCAACAATATCTATGGACAAATTTTGATGCCCCATTATACTCTTAAAGATAAACACAACATTGTGCAGGTGATTGTGTGGATCCTCCGACGGTAGGCCTGCGAACAACCTGCTATTTTGTAGCATCTGTAGCAACTCACTTGAAACAACGAACTTAGTGTTACCCAAAAGTGGGGGTAACACTATCGCTCCCGTGGCTTCCATATCCATTGGGTTCAGCCGATGTTGGTTATAATCATTAGCGGCCGCTTGAAGTCCCTCAGACTATAGAATTATTATAGATGGGTTGTCCCCATCTAGATTTAGTGCAGCGTTAGCTCCATTATCAACATCATTGTTACCAGGTTGTCGGGTCATTCTTCTTAGTGTTTTGTGGATCTCTGGGTCAAAGAGAGTCAAGGGAGTGCCTCGACTTCTCGTATTTGGCATGCACTGTTCACCTGCACCCTGTAATCAAACAAAAACAAAAACAAATCCTAAAATAAGGGAAATAAAGAGAAATCTATCAAATTACAATGCACTAATAAAGTCTAGTCATATTCCCTGACAATGGTGCCAAAATGATCGATTTCACTCAGCCCACACCTCTACTTGGAAGTTAAAGCGGTCGTTATCAAGTATTTAACCCAACAATGGTTAGGATCGATGTCTCGAGGAATATACTAGACTCTGGATTAGCACAACTTGTAAATTGAATGGATTAACCCTATTATCTCCCAGAAAATAGAAAAATAAACACAAAGAGGGGAGGTTTACAAGTGAAAATAAATTCTAAACTAAAATGCATGTGTTTGTAATTAATTGAAAAATGATTAGGGCCATGTGTTCCCCATGACTCCCTAACTAAGTGCTCTTGGATACTTGCGACTCTTTTCTGGTGTGTAAGTGTAGGACAATAAGCTATGTTCTCCTAAACCCTTGATCTAGTGTATAGGTGAATTTCATCACATTACTTGATCCGTCTCTATGATGTCACTTTACTAACCCTTACTCTATCCTAGTAGAATCTTACTTATTTTAGTTAGATTGATAAGTTGAGATAAATCGATCAACTCCTGTTAATTAGCTCTCTTCCTATTACTCACTTCCTTGATCCGACAAGTGATACTAGGCTAGTTCTAACATTGAACACAGTTAAAAATTGATTAAAATGAAGAGATTAACTAATACATCCTAATAACGTCCAAGAATTTGCAAGTTATCTAATTTTATCTTAGTTAGTTCGTTATGGTTCCCATAACCCTAGTTGTGGATTTAGCCACACATGCTTGGAGTGTTTTCAGAAATTATGCAAGAAGAAGACATAATTAAAGTACTTACACGCAAGAATAAATGAACACAAATCAAACTTCTCAATATAATCACAAACATGAACCAAAAGATTGTACTAAAATCATAAAAATGATGTTCACGACCAAATAAGTTTTTATTCCTAAGTTGTTATCTTCTTCTCTATTGTTGTATATGTCTTTAAAAACCCTAAAAACCTATCTATAGTACTTAAAATATGAAGCCAAAATGAAATAGGATAACTGTGTCAGCATTATTTATGGGCATCTTCTGTGGCTTATATAGCAGTTCACAACTCGTGAAAGGGGTCTCATGGAATGTTGTTACATCCAATAGGTGTTTTTCATGAAACCTTTCCATGGGCCATGGAGGATTTCACAACCCGTGAAGGGTCTCGTCTGCACTACATTTCAGTAACTTTTCCATCTTTGATCCTTGATTCATGATCATACTCTACGACTCTTATGCTGGTTCACGACTCGTGGTCCTCTCTTGTAGACTGCAACTCAATTTTCAGCCCTGTACTAGAAGAATAAATGAAACCTCCTCTACGACTCATGGAAGGACCCAGGACACGTAGAGGGTCTCATATACCTCCAAAAATTGTAACATTTTTGTACTTCAAGCCCGAAGTCAAGCCAACACTGAAATCCTGCAAAATAAATAGAAACACACATCAGATCTACTAACATAGCATTGAGAACACACAAAATCCCATGTTTTAAGCATAAAAAGTATTGTATTTTTTAAGCACATCAGCTACCTATCGTCTAAGAAGATCTAGGAGCTATCTCACCGATAGATGCAAAGGTTGAAGTTCACAAAATTGACAGCAAAGGCCCTCTAGCAAAAGTTTTGCTAAATCAAGAGCTAGACGACAATATGGAATCTAAAGAGATACTGAGTGTGTTGGACAACCGAAATGTTAGTATGCTGGAAAAGTGTGTAGAACCACTGGATAGGGTGTTGGGTCCATCACCCAAACCATCCATTGAGGAAGCTCCCAGTTGGATTTGAAACCACTTCTTTCACACTTCTGGTATGTGTTTCTTGGTGTGAATAATAATTTTCCGATAATTTTGTCTCTCTTTCTCTACAGCACAAGTTAAAGCTGTTGTAGTACTACTAAAAAGGAGAAAAAAGGCCATGAGTTGGAAGATGGTAGAAATTCATAATATTAGCCCTGGCTTGTGCATGCATAAAATATTCATGGAAGAGGGGCACAAATTGGTAGCCCATCTACTAAGAAGACTGGATCTGGTCATAAAAGAAGTAGTTAAAAAATGAGATAACTAAGTGGTTGGATGTTCAAATCATATATCCCATCTCCGCCAGCAAGTGGGCGAGCCCAATTCAGTGTGTCCTAAATAAAGGTTGGATGACAGTGGTAACTAATGAAAAGTATGAGATTATCCCCAATAGGATTGTCGCTGGGTGGGGAATCTACATGTACTACTATAGACTGAATGATGCCATTAGGAAATATCACTACCCAGTGCCTTTCATTGATCAGATGCTGAATAGTTTTGCTAGAAAAGAATACTATTTTTTCTTGATGGGTACTCAGGGTACCATCATATAACGATTACCATTGAGGACTAGGAAAAGACAACCTTCACATGTTCATATGAAATTTATACATTCAAGCGACTACCCTTTGGATTTTGTAATGAACCTGTCACTTTCTAGAGGTGCATGATGCATATATTCCATGACATGTTGGAAGATGTTTTGGAGATCTTCATGGATGACTTCTTAGTGTTTGGGGAGTAATTTGATACATGTTTTGAGAATCTAGACAAAGTGTTGGCCCACTGTAAAGAGACAAATTTGGTCCTTAACTGGGAAAAGTGTCATTTCCTAGTAAAGGAAGGAATATTGCAAGACCAAAAAGAGTCTATGCGGGGGTTAGAGGTTGGCAGAGCAAAGAATGAAATGATTGAAAAGTTTTCTCCACCTCTATTAGTCAAAGGAGTAAGCCTTCTAGGTCATGCAAGATTCTAAAAAAGATTCATCAAGGATGTTTCTAAGATCTCAAGGTTTTTATGTTCACTTCTGGAGAAAGAGGTAAAGTTTATCTTTGATGCTCCTTGTTTGCAGGATTTTGAGATCTTGAAGCAGAGATTGGTAGAAGCACTTATATTAATGGATCCTAAGTGGGAGATTCCATTCAAATTGATATATGATGTCAGTGATACAGTAGTGGTGGTGTGTCCTGTGGGTGGTTCTAGTAGCTTCCTTGGAGTTTGGACCAAGACCCGTACTAAGTTGAACTGCACGGACCACTTCACGGTCCGTGTGAGCCTTTACGGTTCATGAAAGGCTTCCATAAAGTATTCCAGTGAGCTTTTCAAGGCTCAGGGATGGACTCAGGACCAAGTCATGCTCCACGGACCAGTACACGATCCGTGTGCAACTACATGGTCCGTGAGAGCCCTCGTAAGTTGATCCAAAAAGTCCCCCGAGATTTCAAGCCGAATCCGAGACCATGTATGGTCTCACGGACAGGTTCACGGTCTGTGAACCTGCACACGACCCCTGGGTGGCCTTCCGTGAGGCACTGTTCAATGATCCTATCCGTTTCATTAATGGTTAATTCATAATTTGGTTTAATCCCAAGCCCCTTTTAGCCTTCCTAAAGTCTCATAAAACCCCCAAATCAAACCCTAATCCCCTTTAATTCATCCTAACACTCTTCAAACCTCACTAAAATTCTCTCAATCCTCTTGACCTCCATTGATGAAAGCTTGACGAAATTTAGGAAAAATCATCTTTCTTGCAAAATCATCCAATTCTTTTGGCTAATCTCAAGGTATGTGGGATGGATTCATGGATTTCCTTTCATCCATGAAGACCCAAGAATCCTTTTCTTTAAATTATGAATTTAAGCTTTCTTTAATTATGGG
>JBCEWC010005520.1:0-24810 GCA_038996855.1 Solanum aculeatissimum
GTACATTCTGTGGGGTTCATTCCATTCAGGTGTCTAGGGGTCTGTTGTGTTTCCTTATTTTGCATGGGGATTTCTTTTTTTTCCTTTGGTTGCCTTCTGGTGTATCACCCTTTCCTACATTCTGAAGAGTTTCACCACTTCTTTGTTGTCTTTTCATTTTTTTTTTGAGAGCATCTCTCCTTTTTTTCTCAAATTGTTCCCTTTAGTCTTGTTTCCTATAGAGCTAGTGCTAGCAATTGAGCCCAGAACTTTGGCCATAGCTCCCATATTGGATGTCCCCTGTGGGCTCAAGATTTTCTGCTGAATAATAAGGGTTGCAGGGGCTCTAAGGTCTGATTTAGGGTCAGTTAAAACCTCATGTAGAACATGAGTCAAAGTCCCCCCTTAGGTACCCCATCCTTCAAGTTAGAAGGCTCCTCCTGAAACTCCTCCTGTCCTCCAACAACTCCAATTGGAGACAGAGTAATATTATCTTTAATAGAAGGGGGGATGAGGGAATGGTCTAGATGATCTATCCCATTCCTCTCATGGGAAGATAATTCAATACCTTGTCTCTTTTTAAGGGGTAGTTGTTTGTCTGATTATTCCTTGTTGGTGACTTCCTTTGAAGTGGTCCCTTTAACCCTTTGTTTCTGGCTTATTAGCTCCTGCACTAATTTGTTGTTGTAGTTGTGGTGTTGGGTTGTTTCTCCCTCTGCAATATGGTTAGTGGGTTGTTCTTGATTTTCAAGATCAGTACAACATTGAGCTATTTCAGTTGTAGAGTACTTACCTGGTCTTCTTCTGTCATTTTGTATTTCCTTTTTGCCAGTCTGATCTTGAGGGAGAGTTTGTGTGTTCTCCTGTTGTCCTTGCTTCCAGTTTTTCTTTTGGCCTTTTTTTCCTTGAGTTTGCCACTGATGCAATTGTTGCCTATTCTCCTGCTTCTGGTCTATTTTAGTTGTGTCTTCTATTACTTTGTCCTTTATTGATCTCTTATTCTCTTTTATCTGTTGTGTTGCCTTAATACCTTCCTGTTGAGTATTCTTTGTTGCAGCTTCCAATTATTTCCTAGCCTTGTACTCTTCATCTCTTTTTTTGATGGTGCATACATGTTCCACATGGCCCTGATGCTTGCAGTACATACAATAAGCTGGAATGCTTTCATATTGGATGATTTGCCACCTCCCAATTGTTAGAACTTTCTCATCAAAGCCCATCCACACATGGGAGGGTCTTTCCCTGGTAATATCTATTTGCACCTTAACTTTGGCCATGCTTCCCCTAGTTTTTTGTATAGATGTTGTGTCCAAATACAATACTTTACCAATGGGAGCTAGGAGAGTGGTTGTAAATGCTTTATTATAGTAATGCCATGGGATCTCAGGGAGCGTAACCCATATAGGAACAATGGAAGTTTCTTCTTCAGGCTTGAAGGTAGGGGTCCATGTGTGAATCCTCATTTGTTGTCCCTCAATGTGCATTTTATTCTTGGTCCACTCAGTAACATAATCAGCCTCATTATCCAAATCTATGTACACATGCCTAGTATTGAAGTGAGAAATCTTCACTCCCCCACTCAGTTGTGTTTGGAGTATAAAACTCTTTCTGATAAGTTCCACTTTAGGCATAGTACTACTAAATTTTCCAATCAAAGTTTATCTGCAAGACTCAGCCAACCTTAGCATATAATCATCCTTGTTATAGATAACAGCTGGTAGGCCTTTTTTAGAGGTATATTTAGGTTGTTTAATCTCTATACACCTCTCCTGTTTGGCCATATTCAGTCTCAACTTGGTGGCTAATGTTTGTATAACAGTATAGGGTGCTAGTTCCTGGTTCTGTCCTTTGCTAGTTTCCTCCTGTGAGACTATTCTTGTGTTTTGAGTGGCTGGGGTTTTATTCTGTTTGGGATTTATCCTTTCCTGAGAATTCCTTTGGCTCTTGGAATAAAACTTGTCAAAGTTGCTGGATATCTTAGGGAATGGATTAGGTCCTTCACTTCCCTTAGCATCAACATTATTCAGATATTTCACACTATCACCATCCTTGCCCGTATCCTGCTGTTGACTAACAACTCCTTCCTTCCCCTGATTTTGGTCATGTTTACTAGCTACAGGTCTATTCCCTAGTTCTAGGTTGATGATCTAAGTCCTATCGATATCACTCCTAGAGTTTAGAAGCTAAAAGTTTGATATCTTACCTTGCCTGCATTGTGTTTGCGATTTTTCCTCCTCTATTTTCCCCGTGTTGAGAGTGTTATCCACTGCAAATTCTTGAGTATGTTCTAGGGCTTGTTGGTGTTGAGTCGTCCCTATGTCAGTATTTTCTTCCCCAGTCATAGCTTCAAGATTATCTCCATTGACCATTTTATCCACTTTCGCAGGTGTTTTCATCCCTACCGATGTCCTATGAATCGTTGCTAGCTCCTCCACTTCAGCTGGTCCAGTATCTGCCTCACTCGACTTATGGTTGCTAGAGCTAGGTGAAATGTTGATGTTGTGAGGAATGTTATTCGAATTGGTGAAGTTCCCATGGCTTTCATCCGGTGGTTGATCACTGTCCACCGGTGCCTAACGCGCCATAAGTCAGGAGAGTGAACCGTTGCTAAGTTACCATTAGAGATAGATGAGAGAAATCATTAGAGAGAGAAGCAGACTAATTGAATTAATTGAGGGCTTTGAAATGAAGAGCCTTAGAATGGATGAAAAGGGTTTAGGGTTAGGTTAGGGGGGTTTAGGGGACCTAAGAAAGCCTAAAAGGGGCATAGGAACTAATTAAATTATGAATTAACCATTAATGAAATGGACTAATTAACTGTACACAGTGTTACATGGTGGGCTTCAGGTGTCCGTCAAGTGTTACACGGACCGTGTACCATGCCTTGGTCTCGTCTTCGGCTTGAACCCTCGGGGACTTTCTGGATCACTTCACGAAAGAGTGTCACGGGCTGTGTGGCTTAACACGGACCGTGTACTGGTCCGTGGAGCCACACTTGGCCAAGAAACCAGCCCATACCTTGGCCGACTCACTTCCTCACCCAACGGACCCCTCACACGGACCGTTTAGAATCCCACGGGTCGTGGGGTGGTCTGTGGGACTTAACTTGGTCTAGGGGTTGGACCCTGACCACCTTGAGCCCACTGGATCACCAAATGGACCCTCACATGGACCGTGGACCCTCACACATTCCATGGTCCTGTCCTTGGACCATTTCCAAAGCCTATATCCAGCGTTTTCTGAATTACGGGTAGTCTCACTGTTTTTGTCATAACTTCCGTATACGAACTCCGAATTGAGTGAAACCAGTTGTGTTGAGAAGATAACTAAAAGATATTCAATTTGATATATAGTAGTCTACATAGTTCATCTCATACCAAAAGTTATGATTCCTCAAAGTACACTGCCCAAATGGCCTCTCTAGGCCACCAAAATGTCCGTTTTGAATTTGGACACTTAAACTCAACTCCCGGTATAATATCATACAAGATCAACCATAAGAAGTTTCGAAACTTTTTGGGTCGTTACACAGAAAATATAAAATGTTTGTTACTTGACCAGCCATCAGGAGAAGCAAATTCAACGGGAATGCTAATCAATAAGATTAATGAAGGAGCAATTAATGCAAAAATAGGCAATTGAAAAGAAATAGTTATGCTTTTAATCCCCCAAGCTACTAACAAATGAACTATATACTATTTTATCCTTATATGTTTTTTGCTAAACACATTACGAGATACTTTTTGTCATACTTTTTGCATTGAGTTCTAGCTATTTTTGCACCTTCTAATCAACTTGTACAATATATACGGTTCACCTCCGCCCCTTCTTCTATTACTAGTTGAATATCCTTCACTATTTTTCTAAAAATAGAACGAAATGATCTTGTTTTGTTCCTCAATTTAAAGAGATGTCTTGAGCAATTAGAGAAGCACTAAGTAGTTAGCTAGAGATCAAAACTAGACCTGAGGGAGACTAGACTTCTAGTAAGAGAAGGTGCGCCTTAAGTTAAGGAGAGTTGTTCACAAGCAGTGGTTAGTGAGATCTTGCTTATTTCAGTTCAGAAGAGGTTTCACACCTTTAGTTGCACTAATGGATTGAATGACCTTTTTTATGAGTGCCAACAAATTGCATGTGTTCTTAGTTAATAAAATCCCAGATCACAAATTTGTGCAAAATCTATGTTATTTTTCTTGAATCACTATAAAATCAACAATTCCATAGCCCTAATCTTAGGCTTCTGCTTTCCATATCCTCGATTACAACCTATAAGGGTTTGTTTGTTCTTTCTGTATGAACCTTTGTGAGGGTTTTATGCAGTTTCTAAAGTTCTCCTACTTTCATGATAAATCTTCCTACTTGTGCCACATAAAAATCAAAAGCAGGTTCATGCATCAATACCCTAATGATATCACAAAATAAAAACTTCTCCTATTCACATGATAAAGAAAAGAGGAGAAAGATGTAATACCTCCCACGCAACTCGGAATGTCCTTATGGTGTATTTCTTGAATATCAAAAAAACTTATGCATTTTTTGACAAATCTAACTTTGTATTCTTTTTCATGAGATAAAATTGTGTAAGAAAAGGATTGCCTTCAAATTTTAGATCAACTATATCAAAAAATATGTTTTGGGTAATTTGGGCCTTAACCAAAAGGGTATGCGACCAATACGCGTCACAAACTTATTCCCCAATAGAAAAAAATGCCCGAAACTCATTCCTAAGTCAAAACAAGAGAAAATGGAACTTCACGCAAAATTACACTATGAAGGAACCAAGGCGCGAAGCGCCTTTGCTCCAACTACGTGTAAATTTTTCTGAGCTCTTTCTATTTCAAGTGAGGGAAATTGGGTCATAACCCAATACCCTTATAGATAAGATTCCTCAATTATTCCACGTTGTTTAGCCCTAATTATCACTCAAACACTCCTAAAATCCTCACCAAAATTCCTCAATCAATTCCAAGATTTTCAAGAGCTCTCATTGGAGTTCAAGAATTCAAGTGAATCCTTCAAGTCTCATTCAAGTAATTTCAGGGTTTAAGGTATGTGGGTATTCATTCATGGGTTCTTCCACCCATAAATCCCACCTCTCCTTTTTTATATGATTTCAAGGTTGAAAACTTTATGGGTACTTCCTATTTTGCATTATGAACATGATTTAAGTTGTATTTTTTCAATGGTTGGTTTGATTATGCATGAACACCTATTGGGATTTGATATTATGAATGGTTTTATTGTGCTTACACTAAGCATGATATGAAACTATGAAAACTATGAAATATTGTGAATTTTTGGAATAGATTTCATGATACCCAAATTAGGATTTTGCTATTATAATGGTGGGTTGTTTTGAAAGACTTATTAATGATCATGTTTTACTCATTCATGTTATATACTCTTGTATTTCATGATTTTAAGCTTGCATGCATATACCCACCATGTTTTGACTAAAGTTATTTGACAAGCTTCGTATGTTGATGAATGACTTATTGCAAGATATGCAAATTATGAATGATGTGAATGTTTAAGGGCTAATAAGCATGCTATGAATCCATAAGAATGTTATGGAAGTTAAGAAAGATATGAAACCCTTCTTTGATGATATGATATGTTGACTTGATGAGCTACTCCTATGATACTACTATGAATTATGATGTTATGTATGATATGACTATGTATATGATTTGAGTATTTCGTGGAATGTTGACTTAGCACCGAGATGATCTTGGTATGATGCCATTGTCCCTTAACTATGTTACCACCATAGGTTTGTGATTTTCTTATTTCATGGTTAACTAAAAAAGGTACGATCTCCATACCGTACATGTATAAATAAAGACCTAAAAGGGTAGAGTTCTCGTAAGGCATTTTATCAACTAAAGATAAAAAAGAGTAGAGTTCCCGCAAACATCTTATCATATAAAGACCAAAAGGGGTAGAGTTCTCATAAGGCATCTTATTATATATTAACCAAAATGGGTTAAGTCCTCATAAGGTATTTGTAATTCCCTCTCTCCAAAATTGAATAGTGCCCGTAAGGTGAGGGATGTTTTACCTTGGCAAAGCAGACCACTCCTTGTCCGTAGTGGAGGAAACATCAAAATTTTATGCAGTAGCTTACATGATCTTATTTGTCAGTTATGGTTCTTTCCCACATATGTAAGCTTTGTTATGAGATTCCATTATCCTCCATGCATGATGTGACTAAGATATTGATCATTCTTGTCATATTGAGTTTATATCAATTGTATACGATTATGCATCTTGATTATCATGGCTTATGTTCTCTTGTTGCATTGCATCCCTCATACTTAGTATATTTCAAGTACTAACATATACTTTTTTGCCTACATGATCTAACTATGTAGAGACCGGAGCTCCTATTATCCACCTCCTCGTGGATAGTATGTTGGATTGAAGATAGATACTGGTGAGTCCTCTATTTCAGGGATAATATCCATTTTCTTTCATGCTATGTTAAAGACTTATTTACTTTTAAGGGAAATCCTGGGAGATGTCTTGGACCCCGTTCCATTTATTTCAGAGGTATTGTTGGATATGTGTGATGAGTTTGACTCCTATGATGCTTATGTATTTATGAAGACTTCCTTTAGTCCCTATACCTTGTATATATTGTTGAATGTTGATGGCATGTTATGAATGTCGTAAGCCCCTACTTCCCATAACTTGAGCCATACTTACCCTCCCCTAAGACTTTGCTTGCTATTTGATGGTAGAAATCATATTCCCTTTATATCTCATAGCTAAAGTCCAGAGCCCCATTTCCTTTAGAATTATTTGCTTGATGCTTGCCTATGTTTCCTGTTATACCCCGACCTAGGGCTCAACCGTCAAACGACGAATGAGATCCTCGAAGGCACCTCACCCAAGTCATCTTTAATATCTCAAGAATCCATAGGTATAACACATAATCATTTGCGGAAATAGAAGGGGAAAGGGTCTATGGGCGACATATGACAATGAAGCAACATTAAAAAAGGAAAATATACATATTTGTCCATAAAGCATACTGACTAAACTAGGGATGGACAGAATCGGTATTGATCAGTTTTCATCAATATAAAAGACTCCAACATTTAACAACATAGAAAGTAAAAGCCTCAAAAGGCCAACATATACATCAATATTTGAAATACAAATCAAGAATGAAAATGGTAGAGATCCAAACTAAGGGCTCACCACATAAGTACTACTCTCGAATGCTTAAAAACTAGACACGAGTCAGTGGAGGAGAACTTGTCCGTAAATGTTAAATCATGCAGGCAAAATATGCATTAGTACTTTTGGAATGTACTAAGTATGTGAGATGCAAATGCAAACATGAAATTGCAATGTTATCATTCATAAGTAAAGAATCATATGAATGGGACCATAAATGAAACTTTAAATGTGAACTTATTCATACACAAGGAATATCGCTCAATATGAGTAAAAGTCAATGCATTAAAGAAAACATGTGATGAAACCATATCATAGAGTCACACACTTGTGGGAGTGGACCATAACTGACATATAAGACCATGTGAGCTACTACATGGAATCCAATATAACCTCTTACATTGGCACTGGGAGACCATTTGCCAGGTGGAACTCCATCACTTCTCATACATCTTTATATACATAAATGGCCTATGTTAATCCACTAGACTAGCCTACAAGGGCTCCTATGGTGGCACATAGTTAATGAAACAAAGGGTTGCTGCAAAGGTTCCCTTACCAAATCCCACCTCAATGTCGATGCTAAGTCATCTCACAAAATCTTTAAAACGTAAGCTTAGTGAATTTATGACACTTGGAATCATAAGTAGCAATCTTAAAAGTAGTTTGAACTTAAGGAACCACCAAGTGAGTATTATCCTTTTATCTTGGGGACTTTCATAAACATCTTTAGGGCTTTTGTCAACATACTTATATCATTGAAAAATCATAAATTTAAAACTTTTTTTAGTGCCCTAATCTTTATCATTAATCATGAAAAAACTTGACTTGAAACTAGTAGGCTAAGTCCTTAAATTAGAACAATCATAAATTATGATATCATGCATAATTATGGGAAAATATGCTTATTCAAAATATGGCAAAACATCCCACACTTCATTAATTAAACCCACATCATTGGGATCATCATTATTAACTTGAAATTCATGAAAACATGCAATATAGAACCATATGATAACATTGGGAACATGCAGTATCTTAAAATATCATGAAATCATCATTAGCATGGATGGTAACATTGAAGAAACTTAAAGAAATAGGTAAGAGACATTATGTAGGACTTTGTGGCTGAAAGGAGACCCACAAATCAAACTCACATACCTTGGTAAGCTTTAGGAAGAAGGACTTTGTTGTTTGTGAAAAAATCCCTTGAAACCCTAGCCTCCTTAGCTTTTTATTCTCTAGGGATTGTTTTTTTCCCTTAGGAAATTTGAGAATGGGAAAATTAGCAAAAAGATGAGGGTCCTGGGGCTTTAAGGTATGAATTAGGCCTAAAAGACCACCCAAAATAACATAGATTAGGATTAGAACTGGCAGAAATAACAAAATTTTCCTTTATTAAAATTAGCTGATCCCATTCACGAGACCCCGATTCAGGTCGTGGTTTGAACCATGGACCATACTCCTGGTCATTTTATTCTCCTTTCAATCTTCAGAAATTATTTACAAGGCCCTAATTATGAAGATACTACTTACGGGTCATCCTTTCACTTACGACTCATGGTTGGACTCGTAGAGTCCTTCATTATTTAGCTAAATTTCTGCTTCTCTGGGTCCCTTTCTGCGAAGACAAATTACGGGCCATGGGATAGTCTACAGACCGTCCTATTAATCATAGATCACCTTCCAAAAACACCAAATTCCTTCATTTCTGGTACCCTCACCTACGACCCTTCCTACGAACCATGCTCTAACCTATGGGCCATTAATGGCTTCGTGGGTTTCTCCACATTTGGAAACTTTTTCTCTTTCCTAAAGTTCATATTCACATGCTAGACCTACAACTCATGGTTCCATCCATAGTCTGCTGACTCAACCTCGTAAATTGAACTTGGTCACTTTTTTCAGTCCCACTTTTTTGTACTTCTAGGCTTCTAAATTGAGGGTCATTACAATATCTCTCACTTGAGATCATAGTCCCCAAAATATACTTATAGGCACGCTCATAAGAGTTAATCATCAGTTAATAACCCTGTATGCATGCAAAAATGAAATTTAAATATCATTTCATGAAATTTTCAAGATTTCTACTTAACACATGTCTCAATACAATCCATAAACATATAATTGTGTGTATGCATCATGCAAAAACTAAAACTATAAGGAATTGAAGGTTTTAGGGAAAAAAGACTTAATACCTTAGGCTTGAGTAGAGTGAAAAAGATACGGGTAATGCTTTATCATGTCTGCTTCTATTTCCCATGTGTGATATCGCTCAACCCTACATCACTAAAGGATGAAGGGGTGATCGTCATCAACATATTTACCAACCTTTTGAGGTTTGGGTCGAATCTCACAGGGAATAATGTGTCGGCAAATGAGTAGAGGAAGAACCTAACTACTAGACTTTGATTTGATAGGCGAGTATCGAATAAGAGTTCTAACTAAATTGGGGGAATTCTAACTTAACAACTACTCCTAAATAAAAGTAAAACTTGGCGAAGATTAATAAAGTAAAGAAGCAAGGATTGGGAATACGGGAATCAATCAAAACCCAATCGATCTATTACATTTTGCATCAAATAGACTATGGGTAGGTTGGGTTTTCTGTAACCCAAATCATCTCTGAAATTGGGAGTTTCACATGAATCCGCTAGGATCTCATATGTAGACCACCAAATACATGCTTGGCCTAAGAAGTCAAAGCAATCCCCCTAATACCTTAGTCGTTGAGTCCCTTTTGGGGTCTCAACACATAAATCCATCACTATCATATAATCTTCCCTCTCAACTACACCTGCTAGAGAAATAATTGAATATCTAAGTTAGATTCAAGTAGCTACCTCAAATCCAATTTAATCAAGAAGATATACAAGAACCCATAAGTCAATTCAAGCAATTAAAGCTATTTGGGAGAAACCCTCTTGATTTTTCAAGTAACTCAACATGAAAGCAAGAGTAATAATCAAGACCCATAAACAAATTGATATCCAATACTCAATTAAATCTACAATTTAATCATTCAATAACAAGGAAATAAAGAGTGAGTGAAAGATTTTACAATGGAAGCTTACACTCTTCAATCCACTCAAGAAATTTTAGAAAACTCACTCAAAATCCTCACCCAAAACTAAAATCTACACTAAGTTGTGTTTTTCTTCTACAAGGATGGAGAAATTGGAGCTCCCCTACTTTAGGGTTCGGGCCATATTTTTATTTGAATCGGGATTCAAGATTGTGAAATTTTGTGTATTCCCTTGAAGCTTGGGTTGCTATGAGGTTTGGGAAATGGATCTATTGCTCCACCAATCATACTCGGTGATTCACTAAACTTTCCTTGGCATCGCCCTTCTTGTCACAAGTTGAGGTACTGAACACTGCAACATTAGGCAATCTTCTTGGACATTCGGTGATGCGTCGAATGTGTTGGAGATGTTGATTTTGACCATTTTTCTATCGCGACTTAGGACTTGGATACTAAAACTTTAGGTGATTTAATTGCATCTTCGGCAGTCCACCAACTATGTTGGCGGAGTCACTTTTGATCGCATTTTTGGCATTTTTTCTTCTTCTCCAAGTTTAACCAAGTATCTCCCTCTTGTGCACTTTTATCTCTATTTCTGTAATAAAGTATGAACATTAGTCAGTTATTGGTGCATAATATCACACTTAGGGAAATATTTCTTTTGATTCTGAGCCCAAAATGAGTCTAATATATGGACTCATCAACACTCCAGACTTAAGATTTTTCTCTTCGTCAAGAAAAACAAAACCAAATTCAAGAGCCTAGTAATTTAAGCACACACCAATCCCAATCCATTTACACAACTAGATCATGGCCATGACAATTGTTGGTACCAACAATTAGAACAAGTATGTGAATGTCTATCAAGAAACCCTTTCTCTTTCAAAGCACATTTTTCTCAATTCAAAACTAAGGATGCTCAAGCGACAATACAACTTCTCAAGAAATGACTCAAACTCCTAGTAAACTAAACAAGTTCCACTTGACTCAATCTTGAAAAGCATCACTATCACCAATCTATGTCAATTTGCATGTCCTTACAAAAATAAAGAAAGTCCCAATACACACACAACTATTTACAATAACAAGGGACGAAGACTCAAACACTCATACTCAACAAAAGAACATCTTGTGCACACAAATGCCACACCATAGGCTTGCCTCTATTTCAATCAACATTGGCTCAGTTTCGTTTGGTTGGAAATCTCAAAGGGATTTTTAGGCTTGTAATGTAGGGTTAGGGGTAACGTAGGGTACAGTTTGGCCAATAATGACTAACCCTCCTCAAACTCTACATACAATATTTATCTCTTTTTCTGACTTTTTCCACTTTTCTTTTACATCTCACACTACTACACAAATTTCCGCTTAGGTGTTACACTTGCAACCATTTTCAATATTTTGGAGGATTCTTTTCTTTCAAGCATTTTTTTCTTCATTTTTTTCCATTTTGAAATCGTCTTTCATTTTCTTTTCACTTTTCCATTCATCTCTTTCCTTTTCTTTTCTTTCGACAACCTCCAGTGGTAGACCCTCTTTCTTGTCCACGTACATCACCCCCAACTTAGTCTTAAAGTTTCAATCACAACAACTCAAGCACAAGGAGGGACAAGGGCTCAAAAGAGGGATATCGTTTCAAAAAGGTTCAAGGCTTGTAATTTAGGTTTCCAATAGAAAGGTTTAGGCTCAAAAAGGGAAACTTGAGATAAAATCAAAGTATTTGGTGGCTATTTTGGATAAGTCGACTCAATTCAAACCAAAGATGCCTAAGACCATTTTTCCAACCAAAGTTCATCAAGGCAAACATTTCAAGACCAACAAGGCAAGTTATAGGTAACAAACTGCACACAAGGAACAAAACAAAAACTCACAACACACATGACATGCAAATTAAAACAGAAAGGTTCAATATTACTTTCAAGTAAAGCAAAAGGAACTCATTTTTCAATTTATATCCATCTAGCAAGTAAGAGTCACAAAAAGAGTCAAAATATTGTCTCAAAATCATCCCAAGACCATTTAACTTTCAAAATTTGATGGGGTATGCATTTTTCACAATCCACAACACTTAACTAAATATTCTCGCACCAAACAAGTCAAAGACCCAATGTATATCTCTAACAAGAGTCAATGGCAACTCAGACTTTACCTAAGACTATATTCTACTCATATACTCACATACTGAATCGATGATTTTCCCTTAAGAATGTCGTCACTCAATCCATCATAGGGAATCGTCGATTGTACAAACTATAAAAAATAAAGATAAGAAGCTAACAACTCTACTAAAACAAATAAACCCACACAATAGAATCAATCCCGGTAAAGGCCTACCCTAATCAAGAGAAATCAAGCCTGTCAAGGGCACATCTTCGAATAAAAATTTTTTGACCCACGGCAATAAGAATATTGCAATTTAGCATCACCATTGTCAAGAAATTCCCATGGTTGCACAGGTTTTGTCGATGAAGTAGAATGGAGAAGGAATAGGAGGAACATACCTTGGCGTGAAGAAGCAAAGGATGATGAAGAAGAAAGACTACAGAGTGTTTTTTGAATTACGGGTGGAAAGAAATTGATGTCCAATGTTTTTACCTCACCTGTATTTTCTTTTTTTGAGAATGGAAGACAAAGTCACAAATGACTTGTCTTTACATTTAACTGCACCGATCAGTTTCTCTGCCTTCGCGGACTTGTTGGCACGATCACGCCCCATCGCTTTTGTGCGTTCCATAATCGTGGACTTTTGAACGCCTTCGTGGACGTCAAATGAGTGCCAGACCTGGGCTAACGTTTTGCAGCTTTAGGCGATCCTAGGACCATTTGGCCGATCTTCCCTTGTGCAATGGGTGATACCTGGGGCCGAAGGTGCAGTCAAAATGGCCCATTTTCATCCTTTAGCAATATTTATGGTGTTTTCCACCCATTTCTTCAACTCCAATCAACTTTACACTTCCAAATATGTGCAAAACCACTACCAAAAACTTGAATATTGTGAGGGCTAGCTAAAAATCAAAAATTAAAATTAAGAAGCTATTCTAAAAATATAACATGTTAGAATTTATTAAAATATGTATAAAATTTGATTCACTACCCTTTTTTGTTTCCACTTTGAGGTAATGAATCATCTCCCCAATTTTAAGATGTTTAGCCATTTGAGCTCATGAGGAGGACGATGAGAGACCATCAACATTTTCCACCGGTCTCTTCACTTTGAGGACTTAAATCGTCTACCTCACTTAACATTAACTTTCCTTTTTGTCTCTTTAGGTAGACACGGGAGTGTTAGAGGACCTCTTTGGTATTGAACTTCAATTTCCATTACCCCCAAGAAGAAGACACTCTCCATTTCAAATGAACTAGATTTGCCATTAATTATTTCCATCGCTTTTTCTTGCAACTCTAGTATTATTTCCTCAAGCTTGGCCTCTTGGATGATTATTGGCCTTGATGAAATGCATAGGCCTCACACTTCTTCCATATCAAGAACCTCTCCTTCTTCTTGAGACTCCAGTTCATGGTTGATCACCCATGAGCCATGACCCTCACTTTCCCCATTTCTTAGCTTCAAGTCGACCTCCAAAATATCTATCTATCATTCAAACTGGTCCAACTCGTAACCTCTAGAAATAAGAAATCTCTTGAGATCATACCTCATGTTGAGTAATTGGTGTCTTTGATCCACTTCATTGGCAAGTCTAAGACTCAAGTCCGCAATCCAATCTTGACTCACAACACTTTTTTCCTCTTTCTCATTTTCAACACCCTTTTACTCACCACTAAGTGCAATCCTCTAAAGGAGATAAAAGAAGGGCTTACAATCATCAACCAAGCATTCATCACAATTAGCCATAGAACAAGAAAAAAAAGGAACAAAGAAATAAAAAGAAGTACTCACTAATCAAATCAAAAAGTGGAACTACAAGTCCTAAACCAACTCAATACGCCTATTGTTCCTCAACAACGGCGCCATTTTTTATATCGCTCAACCCTACATCACTAAAGGATGAAGGGGTGGTCGTCATCAACATATTTACCCAACTATTGAGGTCAGGGTCGAATCCCATAGGGAATAATGTGTCTGCGAATGAGTAGAGCAAGGACCTATAGCTACTGGACTTTGATTCTATAGGAATGTACCAATCAAGAGTACTAACTAAATGGGGGAAATTCTAATCTAATAACTACTCCTTAATAAAAGTAAAACTTAGCAAGGATTAATCAAGTAAGGGAGAAAGGATTGGGAATACGACAATCAATCAAAACCCAATTGAGCCATCACACTTAGCATCAAATAGAATCTATGGGTAGGCTAGGTTGCTTATAACCTAAATTATCTCTGAAATTACGTGTTTCACATGAATCTGGTAAGATCTCACACCCAGATTACCAAAGAAATTCTTGGCCTAAGAAGTCAAAGCAATCCCTCTAATACCTTAGTCATTGAGTCCATTTTGGGGTCTCAACACATAAACCCATGACTATTATACAATTTTCCCCTAAACTATACCTGCTAGAGCAATAATTGAAGATCTAAGCTAGATTCAAGTAGTTACCTCAAATCCAATTTAATCAAGAAGATATATAAGAACCTATAAATTAATTCAAGCAATTAAAGTTATTTGGGAGAAGCCCTTTGGATTTTGCAAGTAAATCATCAGCTAAGCATGAAAGCAAGAGTAATAATCAAGACCCATAAACAAATTGATATCCAATATTCAATTAAATCTACAATTCAATCATTTAATAACAAGGAAATAAAGAGTGAGTGAAAGATTTTACAATGGAAGCCCACACTCTTCAATCCACTTTAGAAATTGTAGAAAACTCACTTAAAATCCTTACCTAAAACTAAAGTCCACACTAAGGTGTGGTTTTCTTCTACAAGGATAGAGAAATTGGAACCCCTTCTTTAGGGTTCGGGTTGTGTTTTTATCTCAATTGGGATTCATGATTGTGAAATTCCATGTATTCCTTTTAGGCTTGGGTTACTGTGAGGATTGGGTGATGAATCTATTGCTCCGCTGATCATACTCGGTGATTCCTCAAAGTTCCCTTGGCCTCGACCTTCTTGTCATAAGTTAATGTCCTGAACACTACAACATTAGGCGATCTTCTTGTATATTCAATGATGTCCCAAATGTGTTGGAGATGTCGATTTTGACTATTTTTTTGTTGAGACTCAGGACTTGGATAGTGAAACTTTAGGCAATTTAACTACATCTACGGCAATTCGCCAACTATGTCAGTGGAGTAACTTGTGTCTGCCTTTTTGGCATTTTTTCTTCTTCTCCAAGTTTAACCAAGTATTGTCCTCTTGTGCACTTTTAGCTCTATTTCTGTCATAAAATATGAACATTAGTCAGTTATTGGAGCATAATAGAATACTTAAAGCAATGTTTCTTTCAATTTTGATCCCAAAATGAGTCCAATATATGGACTCATCAATGTGTCACCCTCAACTTGATGACTTCTCCAAAACACCTTGACGAATGTAACTTCCTTGTTTCATAGCCTTTTCACCTGCCAGTCTAGAATTTCAACCGGTACCTCCATGTAACTCAAATCTACTTCAATGTTCACATCTTGCAACAGAACTATGGATCTTGGATTACCTATGAACTTTCTGAACATCAACACGTAAAAAACCAGATGGATCAAATGCATCTCATTAGGTAGATCCAACTAATATGCACCTTTCCCACTCTTCTCACCACATGTAAGGCCCTACATACCAAAGTCTTAACTTCCCTTTTTTACCAAATTTAATCACACCTTTTATAGGAGACACTCTCAAATATACCCAATTACTAATTTGGAACTCAAGATCCCTCCTCCTCACATCAAAGTAGGACATTTTGCCAACTTAGAGTTGTTTGAAAATTTTCCCTTATAACTTTAATATTCTCTATAGCATTCATGACTAGGTTTGGTCCTATCAAGGCCATCTTACCAACTTCAAATGACCCAATAGGTGATCTACACCATCTACCATGCAATGCCTCAAATAGTGTCATCTTAATGCTTGCATGGAAGTTATTATTGCAGGCAAACTCAATAAGAAGCAAATGCTCATACCAACTTCCCTTAAACTCGAACAGACAATCTCTCAACATTTATTCCAATATTCTTATGGTACTCTCGGCTCAATCATAAATTTAGGGATGAAAAGCAGTACTAAACTTTACCTTAGTACCAAATTCTCTTCGGAACGACTTCCCAAAAATGAGAGGTGAATTGGATACCATGATCTGATATAATGGACAAATGAACCCCATGCAACCTCACAAACTCTCAGATGCACAAGTGAGCATTGTCCTTGGTACCAAATGTTATTTTAACCAGTAGGAAGTGAGATGACTTTGTCATACGATCCACTATCACTCATATGGGGTCAAAGTGCTTCTTGGTATTTGGCAACCCCGCTACAAAGTCTATATTGACTTATTCCTACTGCTAAGTAGGAATGTCAATGTCTTTTTCTAGACCACATGGCCTTTGATGTTCAACCTTTGACTTGTTGGCAATTGGCACACTCGGATACAAATTGAGCATTGTCCCTCTTCACTCCATTCCACCAATAGATATCCCTCAAGTTTCTATACATATTTTTAGTATTAGAGTGGGTAGAATAGGAAGAGTTTTGAGCTTCTTGTAATATTAACTTCCTCAATTCACTATCATTTCGCACACATAACCTCTTGTGATACTGGAGTATAGCTTATCCCCCTTGTGAGAAAACCTCTATCTTTCCTTCCTTCACTAAGGTCTTCACTCCACTAAAGCGGGATCAAGATCTTACTTGGATTTAGCTTCTTCAATCAAGGAAGACTCAGACCCATAAAGCACCATCACATTACCACTTTCAGATTCATTCAATGTTACTCCCAATCTAGCCAACCTATGGACTTCTTTGGTCATCTCCCTTTTTTCCTTCATCATCTAGTTGAGACACACTACCCATAGAGATTCTACTAAGGGCATTGTCTACCATATTGGCTTTGCCTGGGATATACTTCACACTCATCTCATAAACATTGAGTATCTCTAACCATCTTTGTTACCTCAAGTTGAGATCCTTTTGGGTAAACACATGTTGAAGGTTTTTATGGTTGGTGAAGACATCCACATGAACCCCATACAAGTAATGTTGCAAAACTTTCAAGGCAAACACTACCGTCGTAAGCTCAAGATCATGAGTTGGGTAGTTTTTCTCATGTACCATCAATTTATTTGAGGAATAGGCAATCACCTTACCATGTTGCATTAGCACACACCTTAACCTAATCCTTGATGCATCACAATAAACAACGAATCTATCATTGTTTTTCGACAATGTCAATATTGGAGCCGAAGTTAGTCGATTCTTTAAGGTTTGAAAGCTCTTCTCATACTCATCCAACCACAAAAACCTTGCCTTATTTTGAGTCAACTTAATTAGTGGTGATGAGATGGAAGAGAAACCTTTCACAAATCATTTATAGTATTCGATTAGGCCCAAGAAACTCCTTATGTCCATAGGTGTCAATGGCCTTGGCCAATTTCTTACTACTTCCATCTTCTTAGGATCTACCTTGATACCCTCACGTGATATCACATGTCCAAGAAAGCAACCTCACTAAGCCAAAACTCCTACTTATCAAACTCTGGAAAAAGCCTTTGCTCCTTTAGGGTTTGCAATACCACCCTCAAGTGTCCCATATGCTCTTCCTTACTTCGGTAGTAAATTAAGATGTCATCAATGAATACCACTATGAACATGTCAAGGCCGGGCTTGAACACCCTATTCATAAGGTCCATAACTATAGTTGTTGCATTAGTGAGACCAAAAGACATCACTATAAATTTGAAGTGACCATACCTAGTCTAAAATACCATCTTTGGAATTTCACTTTCCGTCACCCTTAATTGGTGATACCCAGATCTCAAGTCATCTTGGAGAACTGTGTAGCCCCTTCAATTGATCAAATAAGTCATCTATCCTCGAGAGTGTCTATTTTTTCTTGATAGTGACCTTATTGAGTTGCCGATAGTCTATGCACATATGGAGTGACCCATATTTCTTCCTTACAAACAACATTGAAGTACTCCATAAAGACCTACTAGGCCTAATAAAACCCTTCTATAACAAATCCTTCAAATGATCTGTTAATTATTTCAACTCCATGGGATCCATTCTATATGGCAGGATTGAGATAGGTTGAGTGGTGGGTAGGAGATCTATGCCAAAGTCTATTTACCTATCGGGAGGAAAACCCAGCAACTCATTCAGAAAGACATCGGTGAATTTATTAACAATGGGGAACGACTCAAGGGAAGAAACTTTCGAAGTGACATCTTTGACCCTTACTAAATGATATATACACCCTGTAGAGATCAGTTTTTGGGCTTTTAAGAAGGAAATAAATCGACCTTTACATAAAGATTTATTACCCTCTCACTTGAGAATAGACTCATTTAGGAATTGAAACTTGACTCTACGAGTTCTACAATAAAAAGAGGCATAGGAAGCATGCAACCAATCCATCTAAGTATTACATCAAAATCAACTGTGAAAAGCTCTACTAGATCACAATGGACCACTTTCTGCAAAATAGAAATATGATAATTTCTATAGACTCTTCGGGAAACAATGCGATCTCCTATTGGTGTACTTGTTTCATAGGGCTCATGAAGGACTTCGAGACATACATGAAATCTATTAGAAAGAAAAGGTCATAAATGACAAATTAGCTCCCAAGTCTAACAATGAATATGCATTAAAATTGAAAACTTTCAACATACCGGTGACAACATCTGGGGCCTCTTTGATGTGCTGCCAAAATACAGCACTTTTGATGCTTAAAACTTAGAATTTTATGTTTTCCCAATGTGATGTTAGTAGGTTTGATTGTGTTTTTGTGTTTGTTTTGCAAGATTATAGTATTGGCAAAGTTTTGAGAGAAATATGCTAAAGTTGCTATTTTTGGTATGCCACAGAACCCTCTACGGGTCATGGAGTAGTCCACGAGTCATGGAGAGGGTTTCATATAAAGTTCTAGTGAGGGGTACAAAGTTGAAGTCAACTCTATGAGTAGGATTCAAGAGTCGTACAATGTTACACAAGCCGTAGAGTGATGGTCGTGCCCTGAGGAACAGAAAAAAGAGAGATGTTGAAAAGTCATCAGACGAGACCTTCCATGTGTCGTAGAATCTTACACGGGCCATGAAATGGTTTTGTAGAAGCTAACTCTTGAACATTGTCGGAATTCACAAAACCCCAATCTACGGGTTATGAAGTGGTTTACGAGTCATAAATAGGTCCCGTGAAGATTGCCGACAAAGTTTTCTATTTCATTTTGGTTTTGTATTTTACTTATTATAAATAGATTTTTAGATTATTTTTCATTAAGGTTGCAGAGAGCACAAAGTTTGAACCTTTTTTTAGTGAATACACTTAGGATTTATCATACATTGTGGGTTCTTGATTCAAACTCGTGATTCTAATTGAAGAGTTGGATTTTATGGTTTCAATTTAATCTGTGTAAGTGCTTAATTATTCTCTTCTATATCATAATCTCTATATTTACACTGCTAAATCCACAACTAGGATTATGGGAACCATGATGAACTAATAAGGTAAAATATGATATTGTGTAATTCTTTGAAGGTGTATTAGGTTGTATTAATTAATCCTCTTCACTTTAATTATTTTTTAATGGAGGCCTACGTTAGAACTCGTCTAGTATTACTTACCGGATTAAAGAAGTAACGAATAGGAAAAGAGGTAATTACAGGAGGTGATTGAGTTTTTTCTCATCTAATCAACCTACCCGGATTATGGGGAGGTTGTATTGGGATTAAACTAAGGGTTAGTATAGCCGCATCACGGAGATAGATCAAGTTCCGTGATGAAATTAACCTAATCGCCAAATCAAGGGTTTAGGTGAACCTAGCTTACTGTCCTACACCTATACACTGGAAAAGGTTACATATATCTGATAATACCACATTAGGGATCCATGGGAAACACATCACTCTAGTTAGCTCTTCTATTGATTATATATCAACTGCATTAGTATAATTTAATTTGTAAACCCTCCCCCCCCCATTTGTTTTCTTCTTTCTAGGAAAATAATTAGGTTAATCAACCCACTTTACAACTGAACTATTCTGGAGTCTACAATATTCCTCGTGGGATTCAACCCTAAACTTGGTTAGGTTAAATACTTGACAACGACATCTTTACCTAAAAAAAGGAGGTATGTCCTGAGCAACATCAACATCCATGTACACTTTCCAAGAATTATAGATTGTCTGGTTTTACCTTGTTAGTTCTTCATGGTTTCCACAATCCTAGTTGTGGATTTAGCTATGCATGATCATTATAAATGAAGAAATAATGTTAAAGAGTAGCATAATTAAACACCTAAAATGATGAATTTAAGAATAAGAAATCCAAATTCTCCACATAAAATCACAATGTAATAATCACAAACAATGAGTTCTCAAAGTGTTTCTCTCTCTTCTCGTGTGTCTCTCTACTATATTTCTATATCTAGTATGTCCTCTCTTCTAAGAAAATCTAAAAATGTATTTATAATAACTAAAATACAAATCTAAAACGAAATAGAAAAACTGGATTCGGCAGCTTCTAAGAACTGGGTTACAAGCCGTAAAGGAATCATGGCCCGTACCTGGGTGTCGTACTTTATATCTTCCAAAAACTGACTTCAATTCCATGAGACCTTCTTATGGGCCATCTTTTTACTTACGTCTCATTGAGGGTTTTGTTTGTTATTTTCTCTGAAACTCATTAAAATCTGATCCTCTAGGCACGACACTAATCCATGACTCATCTAATAGTCCATAGACGAAACTTTTGATAATTGTCCCTTCACTAGATCTCACTCATGAAATCAACCTATGGCTCATGGAATGAACCACGGCCCATAGAGTTGTCCGTAAATCACCAAAAACTGTAGTTCTATAACACTTTGCCCAAAATTATACCAAATCATGTAATCATGCAAAATAAACATAAAAACACATCAAACCCACTAACATCGCTTTGAGAATGCACAAAATTCCAAGTTTTAGCATCAAAAGTGTTTGATTTTGGCAGCACATCAACACCCTTAACTTAAAATTATTGCTTGTCCTCAAGCGATGGACTCAATCTACATAAACAATATAGAAACACACAGACCTCAATCTAATGGCATATAACATCTCAAAATCAGTCTCAGATACCCAAACTAACACATCAGTGAATGTCAGACAATCATCAAATAAACCAATGCAGATTAATATATATGATAGTGCAACTATGTCAAGCAAGGTAACCACAAATGAGCCACAATCACTAAAATAGCCTAAAAGCAACAGTGTTACACAAGTGCTCTCACAAAAATAAATCCCATATCTCACTCTTGATAGTGTTTTTAAATTGAATTCTTGGTACTAACAAAATCACTCTCACTCGCAACAAATATTCAAACATTGTTCTCAATACCGTATGCTTGCCCCTATACTCATGACCATGACCTTCGACTACTTGGACTAGGATTACTATAGAACTTCCTAGGCTTGTAATGTAGGCTTAGGGGGAATTGGTATGATGTTTTAGGAACATAGTGAGTAATGGCCCTTCTTGATGTTGCATTATCCTACACTTTTTCCCTACCAACACTGTTATTTTCAATTCATTCTTTCCTTTTCCTATTTCAAATTCTTTTGGGTGCCTCACTCAAACTTTTAAGCTCATTGCCCTTGTTTTTCACATTCTTTTTTTTCTTTTAGCTCATGATTTAGGAATATTTTCATTTTTCTTGCCCCCATAACACATATGTCCCCTCTTTCATGCATCATTAGCTTCCACCTCATTTAGTGTGATTTCCCTAACACCAACCACACTCAACTTAGGCTTTTGACCTGAGTTGAGGTGCACCATATCAAACCTATGATCCAGGGTCACTTTTGGTAACCACCCTAAACTTAGCTTTTTGCCTGAGTCAAGGTGCACAATATTCAAGAAAGGACCAGGGCCAAATTCAGGATTTCACATTAAAAAGGCTTGGTTAATTTGGTGTTTACAAAGAAAAGGGTAACCGTAAAGCTCAAATATTAGGATTAAGGGATACACAATGCATTTAGTTGGTCATTTAAGCTAAGTGGACTAATATGAACAATGGCCTAAGATCCTTTTCTAATCAGTTCACCTATAGTCTCAATTAGAGTAACAAGGCAAGTTTTGAATTAAAACACAATATAAGAATTTTGTAAAGAAGCTCATACATAGTTGGCACTGATTACAGTATCAACACACACTCTCAAATCATACTTTTCATCACAATTTTAAACCTCAACTTATCAAAACAAGCACTGTCAATTACCGAATTCACATGGTTGTTATCAAAACTACCTAACACAAAAATTTGATGGGTATCATTTTTCCACAAAAACTAATATATGCCACAGACTTTAGTATAATATGCTACTAATACTACTTACACATCCTAAATTTGTCAGTTCAACAGAAAATAAATGTCCTTAGGGAAAGAACATAGGTAAGAAAAGCCCTCAGACTCAAAATTGGGTTAGTTATAGGTCTTGGCTACTCATACTTCACCTAGGCCTATAACTACCCACAGCCAATCGAAAAAGATTTGTATCATCCTCAATGCACAAAATATATCAAAGTAAAGCATAAGGGTAAAAAAAAAACAT
Organism: Solanum aculeatissimum; assembly: GCA_038996855.1. Classification (NCBI taxonomy): domain Eukaryota; kingdom Viridiplantae; phylum Streptophyta; class Magnoliopsida; order Solanales; family Solanaceae; genus Solanum; species Solanum aculeatissimum. The sequence continues at coordinate 22,898 of JBCEWC010005520.1, forward strand.
ACTTGGGTGCCTAAGCACCAGTTTTTGACTGTGTATGACTAACCTTAACATTCCTAGTGGTCTCCTTAATAGTAGAAGCATGTTCATAGGGTCCAACACCCTTCACCCTCTCAAGCTTACGAGCCTGCTGGACCTGCTCATCTACAATGAAGCCCTGCCTAGTAGCCTCAAACTACGGCATCTCTATAAACTCCTCCTCTCACCTCAATGTGTTTGGATAATTATCCTCAAGACTAGGCCTCTTCCCTAGGGCGCGACATGGTATCTCCTCAGGATTAAATAAATCAATAACTGCCTTAGTAGTGTCTGATGGAGTAATCGCAATCGATACGGAATCTGCTGCCCTTATCTCGATATGAGCTACTGGATCTTCTCCTAAATGGTTGTCAAGTCAATAAGCTAGGCTAAACTGAGGTTGTGCTCTACCCGCCTCTTAAACGCATCTATGCGACTATGTACCGATGTAAGCTTCTTCTGAATGGTGGCCACATAATGTATCTGCATATGCTCCTCAGCCTCTGAAATGTCCTAGTAAACCCAAGGCCTGATCTGCTATAATAGCTTATTCAATTGAGACTCAGTGCAAACAAGTCATTATTCTAGGGTTTGAATAGATATTGTAGAAACATATACTATGCCAATAGGGGAAGGTTGTGTGGGCACTGCCTCTGTTGCAGGAGAAGAAGTAGTAGGGGTCCCCTTCTCTCTCTCAGCCTCTATTTATGAGGGGCCCTCAGTATCTGGAGCAGCAGTAGAAGTCAAAGGCTCAAATGGTAGTCCTGTAGTGAACATCTCTGGTATGCGCACTGGAAGGTTTGGTGCTCACCGGAGTGTCACAAAATTCTCATCAGCCTTAACCAGGCTGGTATCTAACATCCTCTGTACCTCAATCAGAGTGTCCACCTGGTGAAAAATCTCCACCCCTACTTCTATACATAAACGATAGATCAAGCATGGGAAAGGGATGAAGGTGGATGTAACAACCTGAAAATTTTTGAAATATACTTATGGTTGGCATTCTATGACATACTACAAGCCATGGTTGAGTTTTGGTGTCCACGGATTGAGTTTAAGTGACCGAATGCAAATTGGGCCAGTAAGTGGCCTAGAGGGACAGTTTCAACAGCGTACTTCAAACAGTCATAACCATTGTTGTGGGATGAACCATGTGGGCTACCACATATCAGATTGAAGCTATTTGAGTTATCTTTGAAACACAAGTGGGTTCACTCAATTTGGACTTCGAATGAGGGAGATATGGCACAAACAGTGAGAATGTCTAAAATTTGGAGGCCATTGGAGAAAGGCTCAGAAAAATGGCATAAGACAGAGACACGGACCGTGAAACTTTGCACGGTCAGTCTGAGGTGTTGTATGGTGTCACAGTGGGCTTGGGGTGTCCTAGAACCACCCCTAAGCCAAGTCCAAGTCAACGAGACCTTGGATGGTCCGTTTGACTCTTGACGGTTCGTTCACTGCCTCATGGAATGAGGCAGTGGATAGTCCAAGGCTTTGCTGATGATTTTGAGGTTAAGGGAGGTTGGAAGGTGCCTTTCATGGGCAGTCTCACCTTGAACGGACCGTTTATGGGTTCGTGAAGTGTAACAGAAAGTCATCCGAGAGTTCGTGTGGAGTATTGTCTAAGGCATGCTTGACGGCATGGTAAACGTCTCGTGTGACTGGTTGACGACACTGTAGCTACCGTTTGGGCACTATGTTTAGTGAAAAGTTTCATTTTATTAATGGTATTTTCGTGATTTAACTTTTCCGTAAGCCCCTTTTGGGTCCCCTAAGGTATCCTAAACCCCTAAAACATTCCCCAAACCCTATTTCATCCATTAGAACTCTCCTATACACTCTCTTAAGATCTTAAGGCTCTCTTGACCTCCATTGAAGCTAGCTTGTAGAATTTG
>JBCEWC010005521.1:0-24808 GCA_038996855.1 Solanum aculeatissimum
TAATCCCGGTGTGCCCCCATAGTGGAACCCCACTCACCCTTTCCCTTAGAGATTATTGCTATGTGTTATATGAACTCTTGTTGATCCCATTCCCGGAAATGTCCCCATAGCTTGTGTCCCAAGTCCCGAATACCTTAGAATTTATATGTTATGCTTTTATTTTTCCCTCTTCCAGACCGATGATGAGTGTAATGATGTTATGATGGCTTGATTGAGGAATTTCAGATTCTCCTTCGCCATGTCACATCTAGGCCCACTATCGGGATCGTGACAATGTGTGATGATGCTATGATGGCTTGATTGAGGACTTTCGGATTCTCCTTCGCCATGTCACATCTAGGCCCCCTATCCGGGTCGTGACAATTACTATAACCAAAGCAGAATAAATGGATGTGTCTCAAAATTCAATTCTCCACTCTCTCGGAAGATACATCTTTGACGTTTACCACCAGAGTGAATGTTGTTTTTTCTTTGTATCTTTCTAAAGGATAATCTATACGCCTTACTAATTTTATTCTTTTTTTTTACTCTAGTTCTTTTTAATTCTATTCGACCAGTGTCTCAACACATTCTACATATGTTTATACGATTATGCTACTCATCAAATAGTAGTAATTCATTACTTTAAAAATCCACAAGTTATTATTACTATACCAAATTCATTTGATAAGAAAATCCTTCTTATATGATTGCATCCTGATCATAATCCATCGCAAATTTTTATTATCATTATGCTCAGTAGCCATTGCTAACATCTTGAAGTCAACCTTATCATCGATATGATACTTTAAACCAAGTTATACCAATAGAATAACTAACCCAATTTTTATACGCACTCCCTATTAAAACCTCCACACAGTCGGGGCATCATTATACAAAAGAATGCTTAAATTCTCTAGTTATTTGATACTCAGAGATATGAAACTGCTACTAAAACTTACTCCTAAGTTACCATTTTTAAATTCCTTCTATCTTTATAGGCATCTCCCTACACTTTCTGCTCTTATTAGCATAAAAACTGCTTTATATGACTCTTATGATCTAACCTTTGCCCTTTTAGTCTGCTAACACTCATCTATTATGATCACATACATCTAACTTAAGAAAACTTGGACTATAGTGGGAGGCTCCTCATTATCTATTGCTAATTTCCCTTTAACCCAACTCTTAAGGGTAATAAAGAATGGTTACATCAGTCTACCACTTTGTCAACTCACATATACTATCTAGCTACCCATAGTGAATTATAAACTCAAAGTCCCACACAGTTACATAATATCTTGGATGTACATCTTAGGCCTTTTTTTTATCTGATGACTTAGCCTCAATTCACTATTTTTATTTAAGGGTCATATTCACAATACTCATAACATCACACTTCCTTCAAGTTAATAACTTAATTTCTCACTTATGCTATGTCAAGTCTACTAAAGCAAATCTTCAACTAATAGTATCACTCTCGTCATGCGATCCCCTTTTCATAATACTCACCAAAAGTTCAAGCTTAGGGTCTAGTGATAAACATGTATATCTATACTCTTTCCATACTATACCAACTATAAACTACTAGATAATGTCAAGAAATATTAAACCACTAGATCTCATGATGAGAAATCAACATTTATCTCAGAGTATATCTAAGCATAATCTATCATCATACTCTCTTTCATAAGTTAAGTAGTATCTATTTTATCCATTATACCTACTTACCTGTCTAAATTCTTAACTCTATAAATCTCATGTGACTCTTCTTTCAGATCATGAGCCTAGTTTGAATGTACCATCTTATGCCCTTTTTTCTATCCAGCACCCATACTTGATCTTCTTTTTACTAGCACAATTGTCTGTCAACATCAACTCTATTCTTATCTAAGTGTACCCCATCTCATACTAACTAACAACTCTTCTTCTACCTTCTATCCTAAAAGTTAGATGATACTTACTAGTTTTTAACCAAAACTCAAAAGGGATTTGACTTATCACCTCATTTCTTATGTTATCATCACAAAGTGAATACATCTCAGGAAATTGTTCCATATGTACCAAAAATTAGTAGTGTTCGAACAACGGTATACTTCTTTCTATCTAAGATTACACTATTAGATTTTTTTATTTGTTACTTGAGACACATGAATCATTTGAGCAGTATTTTTCTCCGATTTTTATTCTTTTAATTTTTTTTACCTATTTTCTCCCTTTGGTTATTGCTTTAAACTGATAATTTGAAAAAGCTAATGATTTTTCTACAACACTTATTATTCAATTAATTTGTTAAAAATTAGTTACAATGGGAGAATTGATACAAAAGAGAATCATTTTTTATCTTTTGTAAATTATTAATAGTTATATGTATTATTTTATAGGTTCAACAAAATAATCTCTACAACACAAATATCATACTAGCACCCACTCCAATAACAAGTCAACCGTTAAAAAGTAAGATTTCTACAACTCTTATTACTAATTTTTTTCTTATGCTTGATTTATTAATTTTCCTATGTTATCTTTAATTTCCGGTTAATTTTCTCCTTCACTTGAAAAATTGAGGCTTTTATCTACACTTGATGTTGGTGGCATTTGGATTTCTTCACCACATAATTTTTTTTTAAAATTATATAGAAAAATTAAGTTAAATATTTGGATCAATACATACTTGAAAATTGCAAGAAAGGGCCAAATATACCCCTATATAGATTTTCTTGTACTAGAAATTTATTTATTTTTTAGTTTTTTAGTTCTATCAGCCAAACACGGTAAATCTTATTATTGTGTAAAGATTGGAGTATGTGTGAGACTCATTTTTTTGAACAAGCTAATGACCTCTACTTTAAAATGTTGAGGAGTATATCTTGTCCTTTTCCTTAAATTTATTAAATTGAAGTCAGTGATTTTAATTCTAGTCATATTAAAAATGTGTGTTCCCTTCTAGATGTATATCATGGAATCCATTTTAAAACTAATGCATAATAATAAGAATCATATTGATAGTTAATGTAATAAAATTTTGTAAAAAATGATACAACTCTATATTTAAAAATAATTTAACTATATATTCTTAATTGTTTTCATTTATAATAAAAAACATTAACATATTTTTGTATGTACAGAATGATGTTGGAACTATAATAGTACCCTAAAATCAGGTTGGGAGGAAGAAAAAGTTAGGTACTACCAGAGTCATAGCAAATACTTTTGTTGACTTCGTAATTGTACCTTCTAAAAGGTACAACAAACTGTTACAACATTGAACTAAAAAAGGTTAGTACATTTGATTATTAATATTATTTTTATGTAAAAGACTCTAATATTGTTAAACATTTTTACCGTAACATCTCTTGTCTATATATTTTATTAATGTTATTAGAATTAAAAATTAATAGAAGATACATAATATAACATAATATGAAAAGTTAATTCTAAAAAGATATGGTTGTGACCGTTAAAGGTTATAAGGAGATATTTATTATATGGAGAGGGCAAACAATTTAATTATTTTGTTATGGAATCAAATAATAGAATGTAGATGAGGCAAGTGATCCCTATGGACTCAATAAAAAATATTATGTTATGCTACATGGATGGAAAGCTGAAAGGAGACAACGTCAAAATGAAAAATGGGATACGGTAAGGATAAGTTCTTTTATTATTTTATTTAAATGTCGAGCCTCACTACTTTCCTTCGATGTAGTGAGGTTTGTCTATTTATCATTTATGTTATTGTTTAGAAGGAAGGTTTTAGAAGAACCTTCGACATGCATGATTTTCTTTCTGTATGTCATACTTGATAATTGGGATTGACTGATACTAATTTTCAAGAAAATACTAACTTTGTTTCACTCATTTTATTTTTTGTTTTTCCTTTAATAAAAAAAAATTTAGGTGTCATTTATTTGGCATGCATTAGAAATTAGCTAACATGTTTCTTTTGATTTTCATTTTTAATTTTTAATACGATAATTTTAATAACTTTTGAAATTTAATTACTGCATGGAAATATAAGAAAATTCTTTTTGGGTTGCAGTTTTATTTACATGCGAGTAAATGCAGTATGTGTCGATCTCTTCGGGATGTAACAAGACATATTTTACAAGATTTTGAGAACATGCAGGTAGAAGTTCATCTTGAAACCCATGAAATAATAGTATCTGAAATAACTAGCACGTCCTATTTATTTGCCTAAGATAAAACCAAGTTAGTCTACTTGTTTCAATGAAGTGCATATAAAAGACACAGTGATTTATCGTGGAAAACACCTGGCTCACAAAGGTGAAAAAACCACGACCTGTACCACTACAGGATTTCGCCCCAACTTCACTAAATTCAAATAAGCCTTAGTCAAAAGATTACAATTCCTAGTAATCTAAAAACATCAAAAATAAACTTCCTACACTTGAACTAAAACCTCCCAAGGTTTAAGTTGCCCAAATCTTCGAGTTGCCCTCAACTTGAAGATGACACTAGTTTCAGTTTATAGTTCACTAAATAGTACACTTAGTGAAACCTAGCAAAAGGACTCCCTAGGCTATGACTCTGTTTTGCGAATTCACTTCAATTGCACTCTTCCCTATTATCCTTCAACTTCTCTGGCTGCTTTTTAAAAATAAGCGCACAAGGAGTTTGTGTCTTGATCAACCTCCTTATTCGCCTTTCCTCCTTTCATTGGACTCCTTCTTTGTGTATGACTTGTTCAACCATTGACGTTTTTCTTCCACATGCAGTTTGTTGAACTGCTCTCCTATTTTTGTGTTAATTCCTTATCTTCGTGTGCTCTTATCTATCCACAATCCCTGTTCTATTGTCCGGCCTTCTTTGAGATGGTGTGTTCAGTGAACAACCTAGCCAACGTGTTTCATCATCAAAATTCCTGACTCAACATATTTCCCCTTTTTTATGATGACAAACTTCCATGATTTGGGCAAGCCAGCATAATCCCTGCAACAGTTAAGAAGAGCAACACTCCAAACGAAGGTAGATTTAGCATGGGTTATAAACATTACACAACTTATTTTTCCCCATTTTGGCATCATTGAAAAGAGGCAATCACAGGGAACACATTAGTAAGTAAATAAGTAGCAGAATGAAAGGCCGCAAGGGCTATCACTACATAACAAAGTAAAGAGAGGAACTCATAAAAAGGTCTTAGAGATAGCAAGTAAGTAAAGAAAACAGATAGCAGGTCCAACCCAGAGGCTGGAGTAAACAAGAGCTAATAGTTAATTATGTTACATCACAAAAGATGAAACAGATACCCAAAAGCTAAGAGTAGTAAGGAAAAGATCTTATAGGGAGGGGGGTGGAGGGAATTAGCATGGAAAGCTTATGCACAATCTCAGCATGAGCAGCACGCTCCTTCGACGGAGTTTCCTCAAGGGTAGAGATTCTGGCCAGCAGTGCAACACGTTCCTGGGCAAACTCACGATGAGCAGAGGTGAGCTCAATAGACTTAGCATCTAATGCCAGCTGGAGGCAGTGAAGTGGTGTACCAACTAATTGCATAGAAATGGGTAAAGTTGCATGGTTCACCTGACCCAACACATCCTTCGTGGTCTACATCGTCCATACCTGGATAGGGACAGAGTAGGCTTCAAAATTGGAGACAGCCAAAACCCGAAGAGCAGCGCATGCCTATTCTTGTCTTGAGTAAGGACACGTTGCATGTGTTTGATCATAAGGCTTGGCAAATTAATAGGAACTTCAATATCAATGAGTTCCATCAATGTCAAATCAAAGAAACTTGCCTCAGACCTACGTTCCTTCCGTGGAACCAAAATCTTATGCACCATGTCGAAGTACAGCCTGTGAAGAGAGGATATTTCCCGGCGAAGAACCCGCCTATGCTGAGATAAAGATGCACACCCTGAGAAATTTCTAGAAATGTCCAGAGCAGAGGCCAAATTTTCTAACGGTGGCCACTGATGACGCACATAGTAATCCCATCCAGCACTTGAAACCCCTAGAATGCGAGAATATCATTCGTCCCGAGATAAATAGATCGTTCCCTTATTGAAGTGATGAAGACAGAATCCTGTACAGACCCCCTCCCATAGAACTCATACATTTCAGACGTAGTAATTTTCCTCTATTTACTACCCAAGAGAAGCAAGTCAGTCCACCCTTGAGCCTCCAACTTTGTCAAAAGAATGTCCATATTAGAACCCCCAAAACCAGTTATGACCCGACCCCGAATGAGAGAGCGCCATTGAAAGTGAATAAGAGAAAGGAAATTTGGGTCAGAACTATCAAAGGTAGGTTGATCAGAGTCACTCTCAATCTCAGATGAGTCCGAGGGAACAGGTGGAGGATCAGGTTTCTTTGTGCGGGAAGCCCTATTTTTAGCAGTTGGTGCACTGATAGAGGGAGTGGAGGGCTTCTTCGTAGAGGATACTGGTTTGGAGCGAAGTGGTTTTGGAATCACGTTCTTGCGCACTACATTCTTTCGAACCCTTCGCAGGAGCAAATCATCTTAAGAGGAAGAGCCTGATGGAGCCCGTTGTTTCTTGCTTTGTGCTAGGGCTTCCTGAAAGGCAATTTCTTCTTGTCGTTTCCTGTTTCTGGTTTGAGGGACTCTGGAAGGACCAGATAGTGCAGCCCGTTCGAGAGGGAAAGTCATATGTGACTTCTATGGGAGCACTGGAAGCCTTCCTGAGACATCGGCGAGCCTGTTTAGGAGTGGGAGTGTTGGGTAATAGATCATAGCTAGAAATTGATTAAATCAGAAGAATATTCAATCCATCAGAAGGAGAGGAAAAAGAAGGAGGAGGGTTTGAGGAGAATATGGAGAATCAATTTTGGAAGGATCCCTAGTTGGCAAAGTCAGACAGTTGAAAGGGCAAGGGTTTGGGAAGATTTACGGTTGCATGAAATACGATGGCTTGGGATTGTGACATTTTTGAGTCAGTGATGTTTGGATCAACTGGGGAAGCCATGTTTGAAGTGATGGTTCTTTAAGAAAAAGATTGCTCCAGATATAGAGGTTTGGGGAAGATAGAGGATCGGAAGATGAAGGGACGAAGGAGGGACGTATTTGAGTGTGAAAAGAAGTCTTCAGTGATTGGACTTGTGTAGGCTTTTGCAGTGATATGAATTTTTAGTGTTTTGGCGGCAATTTTTTGATCTAAAAAGTGACAAATGAAAGAACAAATATGGGTACCTGGTCGATGTTCCAGTAATATATTTAGACAAAGAAAAGTTGGTACTTGATTTTGGCACTCCTCTGGCTGGGCTGCTGCACCTGAATTTGTCACCTGCACACACTAAGACATAAAAATGATTAAGTTCCCCCTTTTTCTTTGAATGTGGGATACACATTTTCATGTGAGGAATTGAATTCTGGACTATGTTGATATGTCTAGGTGAAAGTCATTTTTCTAGCCAATCATTGAAGGAAGTTTATGCAATCTTAATCATCCCCAGTTCCAATCCGATTCTTTCAAAATACTCACTACTTAATGTTTTAGTGAAAATATCAGCAATTTGATTCTCAGTTGGACAGAACATTATTGAGATTAGATTTTTCTCTATATTGTCACTTAGAAAATGCTGTCTAATATCATTATGCTTGGTCCTTTTATGTTGTACTGGGTTTTTAGCAATGTTTATGGCACTTGTGTTATCACTAAAGATGGGAACACAACCCATATTCATACCGAAGTCCATTAGTTGTTGTTTAATCCATAACAATTGAGCACAACATGATCCCGCTGCTACATATTCAGCCTCAGCAGTTGACAAAGCAACAAAGAGTTGTTTCTTGGTGAACCAGGAGATCAGACATGTTCCAAGGAAGTGGGCCATACTTGTAGTGCTTTTTCTGTCGACTAAGTACTCAGCATAGTCAGCGTCAACATACCCTACAAGGTTAAAATTGCTATTTTTTGAGTACCATAGTCCAAGTATTGAGGTGCATTTGAGATACCTGAAGATCCATTTGACAGCCTTGAGATGAGACTCTTTTGGATTTGCTTGAAACCTTGCACACAATCCCACACTGAAAACTATGTCAGGTCTACTAGCAGTCAGGTATAGGAGTGATCCGATCATTCCCCTGTACATTTTGGTTCGACTGACGAGCCATTCTCATCCAGATCAAGCTTTGTGGAGACAGCAATGGGTGTGTTTATTTCCTTAACATCTTCCATTTTGAACCTTTTGAGTAGGTCCAAAACATACTTATGCTGATGTATGAGGGTTCCGGAGGAGGTTTGCTTGTTTTGTAATCCCAAGAAGAAATTTAATTCTCGCATCATGCTCATTTCAAACTCTCCACTCATCAACTGTGCGAATTCATGAGTCATTTTTTGATCCAAAGATAATGTCATCCACATATACCAGCACAATTAACAAGTTTTGTTCCTTCATCTTCAAGAAGAGAGTGTTGTCAATTTTACCTCTAGTGTGCCCATGAGCTAAAAGAAACTTTGACAACCTTTCATAGCATGCTCGAGGAGCCTACTTCAGTCCATATAAGTCCTTATCTAGTTTGAACACGTGGTCTGGTAATTCTGGATTCTCAAAACCAGGTGGTTGCTTCATATATACTTCTTCCTTCACGTAGCCATTTAGAAAGGCACTCTTAACATCTATTTGATATAGAGTAAACTCCTTGTAGATGGCAAAAGTTATGAATAGCCTGATAGCTTCAAGTCTGGTGACTGGAGAAAAAGTCTCATCATAGTCTATACCTTCCTCTTGACTGTACCCTTGAACCACTAGCCTTGCCTTGTTTCTTATGACTGTTCCATGTTCATCAAACTTGTTTCTGAACACCCATTTCATGCCAATTATGGTTCTTCCTTCTGGTTTTGGTACAAGATGCCACACTTTGCATCTTTTGAATTGATTCAGTTCTTCCTGCATGGCCATTATCCAATCCTCATCAAGCAGTGCTTTTCCAACTCTCTTTGGTTCCACAATTGATAGAAAGGCTTCAAAAGTGCACAGGTTCTTCAGTCTTGAATTGAACTATTTGTTGAGGGTTCTGAGGCTGATGATGCAACATATGTATCCAAGTCATCTGTTCCCCTTGACTGTGAGAATTTTGGTTCTACTATGGAAGCAACAGGCAATTCTACTTATTTCTCTGCACGATGTTCCAGTTCACACTCATCCTGCATGTTAGTCTGAATAGCAATATCATTTTCATAAAAAACAACATGAACACTTTCTTTAACACAGTTTGTTCTTTTATTTAACACTCTATAGGCTTTTCTATGTGAAGAGTATCCCAAGAAAATTCCCTCATCACTCCTGGCATCAAAAGTTTCCAAATTATCTTTCCAATTGTTAGGAATGAAGCATTTACACCCAAATGTTCTAAAATAGGAAATATTTGGTTTTCTTCCTTTGAGTAATTCATAGGGAGTTTTGTTTAAGATGGGTCTCAACATGCACCTATTTAAAATGTAAGCAGCAGTGTTGATGGCTTCAGACCAAAGATTTTTTACAATGTTGCTTGCAATCGTCATTGTTCTAGCCATATCTTCTAAGGTCCTATTTTTACTTTCTACTAATCCATTTTGTTGTGGAGTTCTTGGAGCAGAGAAGTTATTATCTATTCCATTTTTTGAACAGAATTCCAAGAATTTAATATTCTTAAATTCTGTTCCATGGTCCGATCTTATGTAAATTAGGAAAGTCTCTAATTTCCTTTCCATTTTCTTGATGAATATGGAGAAGATATTAAAGGATTCTTTCTTAGAAGATAAGAAAAGTGTCCAAGAAAATCTAGAGTAACCATCAACAATAACAAGCATGTACGTTTTACCTCCTCTACTTTTCACTCTCATTGGCCCACATAGATCAATGTGAACCAGTTCCAGACACTTAGATGTACTTACCTGATTCTTGGATTTGAAAGATGATCTAACCTGCTTCCTCCTTATGCATGCACTGCAAATTTTGTCATCTTTGAACTTGGCTTTAGGTAAACATATTACCATGTCCTTAGATGCTAGTATGTTAAGTTCTTTAAGACTTGCATGTCCAAGTCTTTTGTGCCATAATAAGGGATCATTAGCAAAGGCGCTCAGACATTCTAAATGCATCCCCGACATTCCCATAATTTCACCTTTGTACACATTTTTGTGTCTTTTGGCAGGAAGAACTATCTCTTTTGTATCCAACTTTTTGACCCTGCAACCTGCAGAAGTGAATGTAACTTTATTACCTTTGTCACATAGTTGAGAAATTCTTAACAGGTTGTGCTTCAATCCATCCACATGATAGACTTCTTTCAGGGCTCTTGAGGTGTTTCTTCCGATCTTTCCTATTCTTACCACGGTCCCCTTTTTTTCATCTCTGAAGGAAACCTTTCCTCCTTTGAAAGGTGTCAGTGAAAGGAATTTGTGTTTATCTCCCGTCATGTGCCTTGAGCAAGCGCTATCCATGTACCAATGCTTGATGCCTTTTACTACTACCTGTAAAGACAATTTAGGGGTTAGTTTTAGGAACTCAGACTAGCTTGGGTCCTTTCTTATTGAAAAAGAGGTGAATGAGATATTTCTTATCCCATCCTAGCAATAGGTTTCTTGACTTGTTTCCTTTAACAACCTTATTCCATTTTTTGTGTAGAAGATTAGAGGTCCTGTTTCTTACACCTTTAGCAATAGGACACTCAGTAGTTGGATGTCCAATTTTTCCATAAAGATAGCATAGGTTAGTAGTAGAGATATGTTCTTGAAAGAACCCTATGTCATCCATCTCATTATGAGTTCTACTTCCCAACTGATTTATTATCCTAGAAGATTGTGTCCACCTATTTTCTCTTTCTAGTTCCTCTTTTAATTCTGAAATTCTCTGAGTTAGTATTCTACCTTTTTGTTTCTAACACAAAAACTAATTTTTACATTCTCTCAACTCATTTTCAAGCTTTAGTTGTTCCTCACTCATTTTACCTTTTCCCTTTTCACTGATGATCAGTTTTAGATCTCAGATTTCAAGTTTAAAACCAGAGTATCCAGTTTATCAACCTGGTTCTTTAGCTTGTGAATTTCTTCATTTTCCTCAGTTAAGCAATTCTTGACCTCTAGACACTTCAATTTCTGATCTGAAAAATCATTTATGAGTTGATCCTTTTCACCTGTTAATTCTAGAAAATCATTGATTAATCCAGTCATTAACATGATGAGATTTCTTTTTGAAAAAAGATGTAATTTTTCTTTTAATTCAAAAATACTTACCTCAGATTTCTCATCATCCTCCAGATCTGAATCCCTAATAGCCATGAATGCAGTCTCATCAGTATCTTCAGTGTCAGGTTCCTCAATTCCGGAACCTCAGGCAGCCATCATAGCATATTCTTCCTTTTCCTTTTGCTTGAGGGCCTTTTCTCTTAATTCTTTCTCAGCTCTTTCCTTCCTCTATTCTATTTCCCATGATGGACAGTCTCTTACATGGTGGTCAGTTTTTCCACACGTGTAGCATCCAGACTGAGCTTTATCATCGGTCCACTTCCTATTGCCTGAGTCGTCGGACCATTTCTTGTTACCTATTTCTTTCCTGCCCCTTCCTTAGGATCTTCTTAATGTTCTTTTCCAGATAAGCTATCTGTTCCTCATGCAAATCCATTTCCTCATCCTCAGACACCTTTAGTGCTAGATACCTTTCAGAGATGGTTTCTTCCTTCTTTTTTTCTTCCATGTTCATCTCATATGTTCGGAGATTTCCTACTAGTTCATCAAGAGTCATGGTAGCAATGTCCTTTGCTTCCCTGATAGTTGTGACCTTCACATCCCATTTTGCCTTTGGCAGTACCCTCAAAACTTTGTCAACTTGTTCCTTAGTGGTAAGCACTTTCCCTAGTGAGCCTAATTCATTGATCATAGTTGTAAGTCTCATAATCATATCCAATAGTGACTCATTTTTCTTCATCCTGAAGGTTTCATATTTAGTGAAGAGCATGGAAACTTTGAATCTCCTGACTTGACTGGTTCCTTCATGTGCGTTAGTCAAAGAATCCCAGATCTGCTTAGCAGTAACACAGTTAGAGTTCCTGTTGTATTCATCGGGTCCCAGTCCTCATACAAAAATGTTCTTAGCCTTAGCATTTTTCCTCAGGGCTGTCAGATCATCTGGAGTGAACTCATTTCTCTCCTTTGGAACTTGTTATCCCTCCACAGTCTTAGTGCGAATAGTGGGTCCAACAGTAATCCTATCCCACAGTTCATAGTCTTCAGCTTGAATGAAGTCCTCCATTCGTGCCTTCCACCGACCAAAATGAGTACCGTTGAAAAATGGTGGCCTAACAGTCAATTATCCTTCTCCGTGTCCAAGAGGAGGTGAAGTGTTCATCATGATCTATTCTTAGGTGTTTAGCCTTTAATAAGAAAACCCGCTATGATACCAATTAAAATAACTAGCACATCCTATTTATTTGACTAAGATAGAACCAAGTTAGTTTATTTGTTTCAATGAAGTGCAAATAAGAGACATAGTGATTTATCGTGGAAATTATCCAGCTCACAAAGGTGAAAAACCAAGACCTGTACCACTACAGGATTTCTCCCCAACTTCACTAAATTCAAATGAGCCTTAGTCAAAAGATTACAATTCCTAGTAATCTAAAAACATCAAAAATAAACTTCCTAGACTTGAACTAAAACCTCACAAGGTTTAAGTTGCCCAAATCTTCGAGTTGCCCTCAACTTGAAGATGACACTAGTTTCAGTTTATAGTTCACTAAATAGTACACTTAGTGAAACCTAGAAAAAGGACTCCCTAGGCTATGACTCTGTTTTGCGACTTCACTTCAATTGCACTCTTCCCTTTCATCCTTCAACTTCTCTGGCTGCTTTTTAATAACAGGCACACAAGGAGTTTGTGTCTTGATCAACCTCCTTATTCGCCTCTCCTCCTTACATTGTACTCCTTCTTTGTGTATGACTTGTTCAACCACTGACTCTTTTCTTCCACGTGCAGTTTGTTGAACTACTCTCCTATTTTTGTGTGAATGCCTTATCTGCATGTTCTCTTATCTATCCACAATCCCTGTTCTATTGTCCGGCCTTCTTTGAGATGGTGTGTTCAGTGACCAATCTAGCCAACGTGTTTCATCATCAAAACTCCTGACTCAATAATTTCGATGGTAAGTTATTACATTATATGTAGTTTCTTTGATAGTGATAGGTGGTTTGTCATTTTTCTAGGAATAATGAAATACTTATTAGAGAGTCGATGCTTTTGGTCAAGCAACTTGGAAAAAAATTAGTACTCTTTTTTATTATAGTGGTTGTTGATAAAATAACTTTTCTTATATTGATTATGCAAACACATACGAATTTACTACTTTTAAAAATTACATTTTGGAAAATCACTTCTAACAAAAAGAAGCACATTCAAAATATTTGGGGTAGGGAAATAAATTAGTACTCCATTGATTGAGCTTCATATAACCTCTAGGCAACCAACATTAACTTTAGTCTCATGTTAAGGTGCCATGATAGCATTATACATATAAAACATTTCTTATTATATTTAAAGTTTGGGGATGTAGCACCGAAACCCAAGAAAAGAAATAGAGAGTCTTCAATCCCAGAGAGAAAATGTACAACAAAACAACACAAAAATAATGGATACCACTATTATGACAAGAGCGCGACTAAAAAGTTTCTCGATGATGCATGGAACAACCTTATGAATTTGGATGACAAACGCAATGACCAGGTAACTTATGTTAAGACATGTATTGGATAGTAGTAGTTAAAAATCTACATAAAGAAGAAAAATAGATATTTGCAACACAAAACCTTTATTGCTAAAAAACAATTCGCAGCTCATCATCCTATTTAATGATTGAATTTGTTTAGAATCATGAGCCTTATTTTCTATCATTTGGTCAATCTATTTATGAAAATTAAACGTCAAAGTTTTCTCAAACTTCGAGAAATTTTACAATACGTATTTCTTTTAGATATGATGGGTTCAATCCACAAGATGAAGTAGGCAATATCATCCATGGACATATTAATGAAAAGAGATTATCCCATGCAAAAATATTGTCGCTGATGAAGAAAATAATGAACAAGATGATGGCGATGAAGAAGTGAGTCGTAGCTTGATAAATAGGAAGTGGTTTCTATATGATTTTTAATTTTTAACATCTCTAGGCACACCCTTATACATTCTATAAGTTCACAAAAATTTTGTTAATAATATGCTTGGACATTTTGTTGTTTATGTTTTTTTGTAATTGATAGAACATCAATATTGTTTCTTTATTTTCTAAGTATAGTTTAGATCTTATTTATTAAACAATTGACTAGTTTCATCTTGATAACATATGCATTTCTATAAATGTCTATGTCACTTAGAAAACATATGTTTTTCTTTGTTGAAAGATTTCCCAATATTCCTATTAGAAGGATCAATTTCCATTCTAAATTAAGACGAGTAAATTTTTATATTTTAAAAATACTCATAACTTGTTACAACCCGATTTCTCTGGCCGTGATGGTGCCTACCATAAATCATCAATAGACAAGCCAACCCATAACCTAGAACTATAAGTAATGGGTATTTGAGGAAAACTAATAGAGGCTAAGCAAATAGCAACAATATAGAAGGAAAGTAACAAAAACTAATCAAAAATATATAAATACAAATATACAAGAAACCCTCCAAAAACCTAGATGCGAAGACTAGTACAGAGTTGCTTGATCACACCCAAGTTACACCTCCCAATTAAGCTATAAGCAATCATTGTTTTAAACATAGAACCTAACAATGGTTAGGGTCGATGAATATGTTCTAGACTTGGAGTAATTACAGAAATTTTGAGAAATTAATAAACTTATTGCCAAAAAAGGGGATTTATGTTGTAGAAAATAATAACTAAAAACTATATTATGAAACAATATGAAAGCAAGTATTACTGATTTAGTGAGAGAAGTAACTAGGGTATTGTGTTCCCCATGAATTCCTAATCAAGTATAACCAAACAACTATTACCATTTCAGGTATGTAGCATGCAAAACTGGTAAATTGTGTTCACCTAATTCCATAGGCCGACAACTAGGCGAATTTCACCACGCAACTTGGATCGTCTACAGGTGTGACATTACTAACTTATAACTTGGTCCCAGTACAACCATTCCTTGAGCCGTTCACATTTCTTAGAACAGAGTACTAACAACGAATTCTATTATTTATCCCTAATCTCATTCATTACCCCTTGGGCAAGCAAGTAAGAATAAGGTGGGTTCTAACATTGGCCACCGTTAAGAAGCAGTCAAAACGAAGTGATAAACAATATATCCATGTACACTTTCAAAGGATTACAAATAATTTGGTTTTTAATTTGTTAGTTCTTAATGGTTCCCACAACCCTAGTTGTGGATTTAGCTAGCATGTTTGTTGTAGATCAAGAAATCATGTTTGATGTTTACATAATTAAACACTTATAACGAATAATTGAAGAATGTAAATCCAAAATCTCAATGTAAATAGCTATATCAAGATCTGAAAGTAAGCAAAAATTTTATCAACTCAAAATCTCCAAGAAAAACTCATTAAAAAGTAATATTATGTGTTCTGATAGTCTGTTCATCAAAAAATAACTATAAACCCTATTTACAAACATAAAAATCCAATTTCTAAATGGACAAGGAAAATTGGATTCGAGCCCAACCATGAGCCAATGTATGGCTCGCGGTCGGGGTTTTGTACACTATCCCTTGAATATTGAACTCCATGTACGAGACTACATCTATGGCTTGTACTTTGGACTATGAGTCGTAATATCCTTCATCTTGTTAACTTCCAGAAACTCTATGTTTTTCACGAAAAAGTCTACAGGTCATGGAATCAATCATGACCCGTCCTGTTAATGATCAATGAAGTTCTACAAATCCTTCTTAGTGCCGAATCAATCCACAAACATCAACCTATAGCTCGTGGAACCAACCACGGCCCGTAGATGTTCTAGTACTAAGTAAGCATCTGCAACACTTCGGCAATCTTCACAAAAAGTTCCTGAATCCAGTAATCCTACACAATAACATAAAACACATCAAATCTAATATCATCGCTTAGAGAAAACAAAAATTTCCCAAGTTTAAATCTTTAAAAGTATGGTATTTTGGCAGCACATCAAATTGTTGCTTGTCTTCAAGGGGCACACTCAATCTATCATAAGCAATACAACAGGTATATATACGTAGATCACATGACATACATCACATCTCAGTCAATCACGTATACCCTCACAAACTTTCAATGCATATACAAGACTTTTTTCAAGCAAAATTATGCGGATAAAAGAGGTAATTCAAGTACCCTCAATAATAAAAGAGGTCCCATTTTTCACACATATAGGTGTATTTCTATTCAATGCCAGGGAGATATTGAATCCACTCTCACCCAAAACTAATATTCAAACACTGTGTATAATACCATAAACTTGCCCTTATATTCTAGACCATGAAATTCGACTAGCTAGACTAGGATCACTATAGGACTTTCTTAACTAATAATGTAGGATTGAGTGTCTTGGTATTGTATATTTGGAACATAGTAACTAATTTCCTTCCTTGACACTATGCTATTTTGCACTTATCCCTACCAACACTGATATTTATACAACTAATTGTTCTTTTTTACCTACTTAGAACATTTTTGGGTGCATTAATCTACTTCTCAAGCTTAGAAATTCATTTGGAACCCCATGAACACAATCCATTCATGGAACCCAACCAAAAATGACTATCCATAGTCAATGAAATTATTAGAATTTGTATGCAGAACCTCCTTGGCCCATAAACCAAGAAATATCGATTAAACAAGTTTCGAATTCAAAAACTCAAAATATTCTTGGAAGCTCTAAAAATTACAACAAAGCCATTTCTATCATTAGTTTCATCACCTGGAACCACTGGAACTAACAAAATTCCAATACGAGCCCTGAATTCTGAATATTGACCAAAGTCAAACCTATGATCTAAAATGAACTAAAAATGCAATTATGAGTCCAAAATCCTTGTTTTAACTCTGAATTAAATTCTGGAAGTTCTCTTAGACTAGATTTTACATTTGGAATTGATGGAATTGATAGAATAGAATTTCGACACTCGAAACTCAAAATGACCTCAAAACTCAAAATTTCCAACTTTAAGCCTTTTAAAACTCTTATTTTTTGCAAAACTCTAACTTTATACAAGATTTTCAAAATCCCACTTTTTGACTTATCTAAAAATGATCCAAGATAACTTTTGAGATAGACAAAATGGTATTTTGGTAAAAATATCAAAAATGACCTTTGAGGTCATTACAAGGCTATACTTGATTGGTTGAGATTGTGATCATTGTTTGGGCTCTATAATAGTAATATATGTCATATTACTTGGTTGTTAGCACTATTAAACTTTGAGTTGCCTTATTGGGGTTAAATGTAATTTACGACATGTGATTGGCCTAGATACCTATCTTGACCCATATTTACATATGTGAGTAGTCTAATGTTGATGCTATGTAGTAGCTGAGAGGTTGGTTTGCTGAGTATGTGTTATATGTGGCTGGTTGTACTAAATATATATCGTATATGATGATGTGAGATGGTAATTGTTGTATTGATGAATGTACTAGTCACAATCACTGTAGTAGCTGAGGTCTTGCACCATTTGAATATGAGAAGGCCTTTTAAAGGCTAGATATGGGTTGAGGCCATGTGACAGGCATGTATACTTAGCTTATCTCTTGTTTGTATGGGTGTATAGCCTGATGTTATTGAGATATGGATGACTTGTGAGGTTGAAAGTTGATTACATGCAACACTATGAACTAGTTTCGGTACATGAACTGTAATGACCCGTGAGGTCATTTTAAAAATAAATTCTCTCTCTTTAATAAAAGGTTCTTTTCGTAAATTTAAATTGAAAATTTTATACTATTCAGTATTTATGGTTATTTAGTTGACGGGCAATTTTAGATAATTAATTTAATTGATGGATTAAATTGATAATTTATTTAATATTCTATACCACTTGTTTTATGTTTATTCCAATAAAACAAATGAAGTTTGTAACTTTTAGTACTCATTTAATTATAAAAGAAAAAGAAAAAAAGGGAACTAAAATATTAAATATTCAAAACAAAATAAAAGAAAAAAATTTATAAAAAAAGAAAAGCTTTTAAGATTGAACAAGAAAATAAAAAAAATTAATTAATTATAAAGGGTTGTTGAACGCAACCCTATGTTACAAAAAGTCAAGAAATGACAAAGTGCAAAGAAACAAAAAGAAAAATACGCAGAAGCAAAATGGAGAGAAAAAAAGATCATGATATTATGAATAAATGTTTAGGGTAGGAACGTGTACAGTTAAAGAAAATATAGTCCTAGGGTTCTTAAAATAGAATCATGATTTGGGTGTCGCATAACGATTTGTTTTAGCTGAAATTCGACATATAAGTTTATTTTATTATGGGTAAACATATTTTGAAAGAAATTTTCAGATTCGAATCTGAGTGCTCAGGGTGACTTTTTAACCTAATTGTTTAACCAAAAATAAATATAGCAATATGGGTGTCATAAGATTCGTATTCTTATGTAGATTATGTATTTGAAAAAATTTTGATCATCCCAAAGTATTACAAAAGACTCAAGTTTTGAAGTGATTGTTTGATTAATTGAGGCAAGTGAACTTTCAAAACTTTGTAATTCTCGTAGAATTCTCAAATTTTTCTTTCTTCTATGTGTGATGCATGAAATATTTATAATATTATAAAAATAGGGTGATTAAATATAAATATGAGTTGGTGTGGTATTGTAACACTTGAATTAAAAATGCGATTAAGTGATGAGAATTCTATATTGAGATATATTGTTGTGGTTAATGATCATGAGTGGATTTGTTTGTGGACTTCATCATATGTTCATTCATTCTATGTCACACATACTTGCATTGGTTCTGGTTATTGATACGAGAGAGATAGTGAAAATTGGGGTCGAGGTCTTTACCGATCAAGATGTAATGCTGAGGTCATTACTGGCGAGATTGTGATGCCGAGGTCATTACCGACAATATTGTGATGTCGAGGTCATTGTCGGTGATATTGTGATTTCAATATCATTGACAGGGACATTGTGATGTCGAGGTCATTGTCGGCGATATTGTGATGCTGAGGTCATTATCGACGAGATTGTGATTACGAGGTCATTGCCGGCGATATTGTGATACTGAGATCTTTGCTAGTGATATTGTGATATCGAGGTCATTGCCGGCGATTATTGCATAAGCATTGCATCTCATCCTTGCATATTCTTGTGGCATGATGTTATTGCTGTGATTGATTGTGTTATCATTGGTGAGTTATGGCTTGCGATTTAGAATTGTGATATTGTGAAAAACTATCTTTATTCTGTATTATGTGTTGCTGGGTTGGACTGATTTTCTATGCAAGTTATAGTTGTGGAGGCCGATTCGGATGAAATTAGTTTGTGTATTCTATTGGACTTGCTTTGTTTTGTTAGTTGACTTGTTGGGTACTGTGTGGTTGGTACTCACCCCTTGCTTCTACATTTTTATAGTTTATGCGCTTAGATCTTTGTGATACTCTATCTTCTCTTTTTATCCGAGTCTTTCTATGGAGATTAGTGAGGTAACTATTTCTCATCTCAGTGAGCCTCATCCTCCTATTTGTGTTCCTGTTCTACTTTAGAGACAACATCATGTTAGACTTGTATTTTTTTTCAAATCTATTGTAATACATTAGAGGCTTGTGCACGTGACAACTAGGTTTTGGGTTTCTTTTTAATTAAGTTGACTTATTATCTGCAATTAAACCTTTATTTTTAACTATTTCTTTCGCACTTTATCGTTGTAATTAAGTTTTTGGATGACTTGTCTTGGTGGGATAAAATGAGTGCCATCACACACATTTTTGGGTCATAACAGATGGTATCAAAGCCCCAGGTTCATAGGTCTCATGTGTGTACAATCCGAGTCTAGTAGAGTCTCGAGATCGGTATGGAGACGTCTATACTTATCTTCGAGAGGCTATGAAGACTATTAGAAAATTTCCCTTTGTTTATTCTTTCTCTATCGTGTGTCCTTGATCTGATGCGACATTTATCGCTTTATTTCATCCTCTTTCATTTATAGAGATGATTCGTGCCATAATTCTTTATGTGAGCAATTAATGAATTGTATATGGATTGAATATTAGATCTAGTACTAAAGTGTAAGTGATATAGTTATAAAATGATGTATTAGATTTAAAATGTGCAATGATTAGAAAAGGTTGAGTAAGGTGATGACTTGACGATGCATTTTGAGAATATTTGAGTGATGAGGTTAGACAAAGATTTAAGAGATTTCATGAATGTATTATCCTTTTTAGATTAGTATCTAGAAACACAAACAATATTGATGTGGTATATACAATATCGAAAGTGGTTCGACAACTAAAGGTGGAATGTTAAAAGGATAGCTAGATAATGAATTTTCTAAATCTCCAAACTACTATTACTAAAGTTGTCATAATATGTATGGGCTCCTTAGGGAATGATAGGAATGATATTGTGTTAATTGAGATCAGAATCTCTCTATAATTTCATATATTGAGTGGATATACTAAAGAGGGTCATGATATGACTATTACAGTGACACCACGTTATCGATGCTTACTTGATTAGAGTTATGGAGTGTGTTACTTTTTCTAGCGATTGAATTTATGAATAAAAGTGTATTACTTAGGCTAGAGTTATTATGAATTGGATAATGTTTGCAACTATTTGATGGATAGAAGTATGCAGGCTAGTTTGCACTACTTTCTTGATAGGTATGATGAGTTCTAGTGGTGGTTGTAATGGACTTTCACGATATAGTATTAGTGGTATAAGAAAACGGATGTGTGTAACGACCCATTAGGTCGTTTTGAGTACTAGAATTTGTTTATTCCATAAAAGTTTTATTTCGTAAATTTTAAAGGGGCCTTTTGGACTATTCTATAATTTTTATTATTTAGATAAGAGATAATTTTAGATTATTAATTTAATTGATGGGTTAAAGTGATAATTTAATTTGTAGCTTATATTATTTTTGTCCTATATTTATTAAAAATAGGTTAATAGGATTTATCACTTTTAGTATATATAAATAATTTAATAATAAATAAGAAAGTAAAAAAATAAAAAATAATATAGGTTAAAAAGGGATGATGCACGCAACCCTAGAAAGAAACAAAAAACAAAACGAAAAGAGACCAGCAACACAACGAACGACGACGAAAAAAAAGAAAAAGAAATGCTGGGAAAAAAAAGAAAGAAAAGAAGAGAAGAAAAATTAGGATTTTCATCTTTAAGCGTCAAGGTGATTATCCTCATCCTTTCTATTAAGTTTTTATTTAATTGTGAACATATTTTTAGGGTAGATACGTGTATAATTTATGAAAATATAGCCCTATGGTTCTTAGAATAGAAACTTGATTTGGGGAGTCGAATAATGATCTGTTTTAGCTGAAATTTGACGTATAAGTTTATTGTATTATGGGTAAATATATTTTGAAAGAAAATTTCATATTTGAATTCGGGGACTCGGGGTGACTTTTTAACCCGATTATGAGTCGAAAATAAAATATAGCAATATGGGTGTCATTAAATTCATGTTCTTACGTAGATTACATATTTGATAGATTGGAAAAGTTTGAGCCAATGAGGAAAGGATAAGCATTGGTGGATTAGCTAACTTGATCACGGTTCATTAATTTGAGGTAGGTTATGGTTTATTCTATGTATTAGAAAGACTCTTAATAGTACCTGATATTCGTTGGGTGATGTTGTGAATTATCTATGCATTAAATTATTGTGATTTGGATGATTGATATGTGTTGTGATTGGTCTGCAATACCAAGACCATGAAATCCATAATCTTAAAGTTGTCTTACCAAAGTGATGCCTTGAAAAAAGAAGGCTTGATGAAATACTGTTAATGAAGTGGAGAGTAATGATAAAGAATCATGAATTAAATATAATTGGATCGGGTGTCACGTTCTGACACAAATATAATTGGATCGGGTGTCACGTTCCGATATAATATAATTGGATCGGATGTCAAGTTCCGACACAAATATAATTGGATTGGGTGTCACATTCTGACATAAATATAATTGGATCGGATGCCACGTTCTGGCACGATAATATTAAAGGAAAACAAATTGAAGTGATTTATATACTCAATCTCAAATAACTCATCTCCCAAAACAAAGTATGGTGTGGAGGTCTGAGTCCTCATGTTTGTTCTTGATATTTATGTCTGATTGCGTACCTGTTTTATGATGTTGTCACTTGTATTTGTTGATTGCCACCTGTTAAATGTTATGTGTATGGTTTAGAGTATTACTCGCTGCCTATTCTCACTCGTGTCTTCACTTTTGTAGACAGATCCTTAGTGGTGGATTGGGTAAACCGATCTTGTAATTTTCTCTTCGTAAGGTAGGATTCTTGTGCAAACTTGATCATTTTTTATATGACATATTTGGTATTGCCTTGGGAAAGTTGAGTTTTTTTTAGTTCTACAAGTGTCACCTGATTATAAAAAAGAAAATTATAGAAGAGTTACCATGACTAATAGTTATCCAGTAGTCTTAAGATTCGTCTCATCGTTGAGGTCATTTTCTGGCTATGTAGGATTGAATGTGGGGCCTATTGGATCTAGCTATATCGCTTTTAAGGGTTATTTATAGTCACAACTTTTGATCTAGTATTTTTGATAGTATTGTTAGAGCATCTGTATGTTTTGGTGTATCGTTCGCTAAGTGGTTACTTAATCACTTTCTTTGTTGGGTCAGAAAATCTTTTTTGGTTCTCTGTGATGAGTATTCAATGGCTAAAGATCACATTTTATAATTTAAGCTCGTAGGAAGATTTGATTATGAGAATGAAGTCTTAACAAGATCCATGATGATTTGTGCATTAGGATTGCGGGGTGATTGATTTAAATTCAATTTTGATTATGATCGATATTGACTTAGAATTTTATCGTCATTATGTGAGAAAAGATTCATCCTAGTTATTGAATTATGGTATAGTGGGTTGTTATTTGTATTGGGTTCACGGGTTGAAATGTAGCTTAAAAATGACTACTGATTTGTAAATCGATCAAGGTTTGATTCGAAAGTACAGTTATTAAAAGTCAATTTTTATGGAATAGTCTTCAAAAGGAGCTTACTTTGAGAGATGAATACTGACTCTAGAAGATCATAACTTAGGATTTTGGTAATGTCCATTATTCTTCCTTCTCTTTCTTTATGTTCGAGGACGAACATGGTTTTTAGTGTTGGATAGTGTAATTACCCGTGAAGTTATTTTAAAAATAAATTCTCTCTCTTTCATAAAAGGTCATTTTCGTAAATTTAAATTGAAAATTTTACACTATTCAATATTTATGATAATTTAGTTGACGGGCAATTTTAGATAATTAATTTAATTGATGGATTAAATTGATAATCTATTTAATATTCTATATCATTTGTTTTATATTTATTCAAATAAAACTAATCAAGTTTGTTACTTTTAGTATTCATTTAATTATAAAAGAAAAAGAAAAGAAAGAGAACTAAAATATTAAATATTCCAAACAAAATAAAAGAAAATAAATAAATTAATTAAAAAAAGAAAATATTTTAAGATTGAAAAAAAATAAAACAAAAATAAAAATTATATATGTAAAAAAAAAAGTCAAGAAACGACAAAGTGCAAAAAAACGAAAAGAAAAATACACAGAAGCAAAACAAAGAGGAAAAAAGACATGGGAAAGAAAAAGGGAGAGAAAAATTATGATTTTCATCTTCAAGAATCAAGACAATTATTCTCGTCCTTTCTATTAAACTTTCATGAGATTATGAATAGCTTTTTAGGGTAGGAACGTGTATAGTTTATGAAAATATAGTCCTAGGGTTCTTCGAATAGAATCTTGATTTGGGGGTCAAATAACAATCCATTTTAGCTGAAATTTGACATATAAGTTTATTTTATTATGGGTAAATATATTTTGAAAGCAATTTTCAGATCCGAATTTGAGGGCTCAAGGTGACTTTTTTACCCTAGTTTTGAACCGAAAATAAATATAGCAATATGGGTGTCATCAAATTCGTATTTTTATGTAGATTATGTATTTGAACAGATTTTGATCATTCGAAAGTGTTATGAAAGACTCAAGTTTTGAAGTGATTGTTTGATTAATTGAGGCAAGTGAGCTTTCAAAACTTTGTAATTCTCGTAGAATTCCCAAATTTTCCTTTCTTCTATGTGTGATGCATGAAATATTTATAATATTATAAAAATAGGGTAATTAAATGAAAATGTGAGTTGGTGTGGTGTTGTAACACTTGAATTGAAAATGCGGTTAAGTGATGAGATTTCTATATTGAAATATATTGTTGTGGTTGGTGATCATGAGTGGATTTGTTTGTGGACTTCATCTTATGTTCATTCATTCATTCTATGTCACACATACTTGCATTGGTTCTGGTTATTGATATGAGGGAGATAGTAAAATTTGGGGCCGAGGGCTTTACCGATTGAGATGTGATGCTGAGGTCATTGCCGACGAAATTGTGATGCCAAGGTCATTGCAAGCGATATTGTGATGTCAAGGTCATTGTCGGTGATATTGTGATGTCGAGGTCATTACCGATGATATTGTTATGTTGAGGTAATTGCCAACGATATTGTGATGCCGAGGTCATTACCCGCGAGAGTGTGATGTCGAGGTCATTGCCGGTGATATTGTGATACTGAGACTTTTGATAGTGATATTGTGATGCCGAGGTCATTGCCGACGATTATTGCATAAGCATTGCATCTCATCCTTGCATATTC
>JBCEWC010005522.1:0-24807 GCA_038996855.1 Solanum aculeatissimum
TTTATTTCATATTTAACTTTTTATTTTAGGAATGTGCATTACTCCCCCCTCCCCCCCCCCCCCAGATATATGCATATATATTAATAGGCTAATAATGGATCACTTTATTATCACAGGTCTCAAAAATTCATTGTAACCTAATACTTTTCTTACACATAAACCTTACAAGAACCATCAATCATTTCAACAAAAAGTATTAGGGTTAAAAATCAAGGACTAGACTATCACTGTCACGATCCAAAAATGAACGTGATGCAATTCGTCTTATCATAGTAAGAAAAGTCAGCCTAAAACCCAATTATAACAATAAAATGCGGAAGGATAATAAAAATTTAACAATGAATTATAGTGTGGATAACAAGTCAACTTAATTGAAACCCCCAAAACTTGATTGTCAGGTGCACAAGCCTTTAATATACTATAATAGATTTGAAAGAAAAATACAAGTCTTAAAAGATGTTGTCTCTAAAGTAGAACAAGATCATAAATAAGAGAAGGAAGGTTCTCTGAGATGAAAAATAGCTACAACACTAATCTTCACAGAATATCTCGGATAAGAAGACAAGAGACAGTATCACGAAGATCCAAACTCGTAACCTACACAAATATAGTAGCAAGGGGTGAGTACCACACATGGTGCCCAACAAGAGAACTACTAAATGCAAAAAATAAATAATATAGAATACGGGTACTCTTAACACTCCAACTGTACCTTCACAACTACAACCTTTATAAAAATCAACCCAACCTAATAATTCACAATTTATATATCATATAGCTCAATAATATTATACCAAAAATTATAGATCAACAACACAATGGATCAAGTTCATCCATCACAAGTTCCACAAAAAGGCACTCACAAGTTCATAAATAATAAAGATATGCAATGTAATGCAATACAATAAATGTTAGGTATAACAATGCATGTCTAACCTAGTGATACACGTCCACTATCTCTTAGTATGAGACCTATAGGGGAATTTTAGTCCATGCATTTATCGCGGCGTGCGATACAATCCTCGAATCATAGTATTCATCACGACGTGCGATATGACCATCGAATTATAGTATCTGTTGCGGCATGTGACACATTCCTCGAAATGGTACATCCTCTTTAATTCTTATTCTTCCTTGATTCACATAACACTTATCACAACCTTATCTCAAAATCAATATAAATAGGCATGTTTATACAATAAAGAGGAGATGACCATTTTCAATGCAATACACAATTCAGAATCACACAATCTTGATACAACATCAACATTAACTCAATAAACTTTTCAAAATCATTCTCAACACATCACACAAGGAAGTACGAGATTCTATGCACTTAACAAAGGTTGAGAAATTCATTTGCCTCAAATAATTGAACAGTCACTCTAGGACTTGAGTCTTTCCCTTACATTGGGCTTCCAAATCAAAGAAATTTGTTCAAGTGAATAATCACAATAAGTTTTTGAAATTAAACTAATAACACCTATATTACTATACGTCTAGCCTAGACAAAAAAATTTACCCAATTCTATAATCAAATTCCTAAATTTCAAATCAAGATTAAGTCTTAATTTCTCCAAATAACATAACTATAATGATATTTATATACACGCACTTAATATTTGATTATATATATATATATACATACTATCAAAACTTGAACAATGATAATAAGATGATGAAGAAAACCTAAAGATAGAATTTAAGTTAACTCTTAATGTGCAACATAATGCATAGAACTCTTCTTTTTCCAATTCACAATATTTTTTTCACTATGCCTTGCAATTGGTTTCCCACCTAAAACTTATATTCTCCTAAGTAAACAATGTTGTTGTTGCATATAGGTAGTAAATTTGTAGGTTTAACCTAATTTTTCTTTTCGTTTTCTTTTACTATTCCACACCCAACATTACTTAATTGTTATTTAATCCTCACCCTACCAAATTAACTCCCGAACATTGGTCCTTGATCTATAAATTATTTTTCATCAATTTAAAACCGTACCTGAATACAAAGTGATCTAATGTTTTGAGTTTCGTTTTTTCCTTCTCCGTTCTTTTATTTTTCCAATTAATTAAGTTCTAAAAGTTTAGTAATTTATTCTAAAATACATGGACCAGATGTTATAAAATGTTAAATAAATTAAATTTAGTCCACCAATTAAATTAATTATTTAAATTTATTCGTAAACTAAATAACAATAGTTATTGAATAGTCCAAAATACCCATAAAAAAAATTTACGAGGAGGATATATTATGAAAGCAAGAGGGCTAATTCTCAAAATGATGTTACGGGTCATTACATTATCAACCACTAAAAATCATGTTCATCCTCAAATAAAAAATAAAAGAAAGCACCTGAAACTTCGAAGAGATGAGGATATTTAACATGCATGTCAGAATCTATCTCCCTAGTCGCCTCTCCAACTACACGGTACTTTTGTTGTACCTTCGCTGAAATAATCTCTTTGTTTCTAAGCTTCTGAACCTGTCTATCCAAAATAGTTATAGGTTCCTTGTAACAACCCCCAATTTCATCCTATCTATCCTGAGTAGAGACCAAAGAAAGCTGAAAAAAATGATGCAGAAAACCACTGGGAGAAAAATCACGAGGGCCACCTACGACCGGTAGGGTAATCTACGACCCATAGATGAGGTTTCGTAGGTCATCCCTGTGACTTAAGAAATTTTTTCAAGTCTGAGGACCCAAGGTACGAGATGGTCTATGACCCGTATGGAATTCCATAATCCATATATTTGGTTTCGTGGATTGGGATCTCACATTCAATTTTTTAGAATATTAAGTTACGAGTGCAACAGATGACTCGTATAACGTGATACGACCCATAAAGAAGGTTCTATAAGTTGAAGCCTCAAAAATCCTAATTTTTGAAATCTTGAGTCATGAGCGAGTAGATAACCCGTATAATATTTTACGACCCGTAGGAAGAAGTTTTGTAAGTCAAGGTGCAATTTCCAGTAACTAAACTTCTGGGCATCCTCACTTATGAGAGGTCATATACGGCCCGTAAGTGTATCTACGACCCGTGAATGGAGTTTTGTGAATCCACTCTGCAGTTTTTAAGAAAGGTATTTTTGTCCTTTCCTACCCTTTTTAATTTAATCCTTAGACATTTTAGACTTAATTTAAGTCCTAGAACAAAATCCTAGAATATTTTTCACCATCCTTCAAGCTTAGGGATTTCTTAAGAGTAATGAAGAGAAGAGAAAATTGAGGGTTTGAGTTCAAACGCAAAGATCGACTGACGTTTGATTATTTTTCCTATTTTTAGACATGTAAGGCTTCCTAAAGTGTTGAACTATGTTCGTTCACACACCCTTTTTCCTACTTGAGTCAAAATTGAGAATAAGAGTTGAGTTTTGAAAATCCTATCATCTTGATACTGAATTTTCTACATTTATTATGAATTCTGATGATGATGTATGAGATAATTGTTACATTGCATAACTATTGATATGAAATTGAGGTATAAATTTTATACTTGATATCATGAACCCTAAATTGCCCAATTTTTATAAAATTTTGTACATTGATTGAGTTGAAGTTTGAGTTTGATTACCTAAGCTGAGTAACTTGAACATAATTGAGCATGATGCGCATATTGTATTTTAATCGCATGTACATTAATGCATTTTTCTTGCATTCCATGATGAGTATAATTGAGTGAGTCTGAATGACCATTTGAGTCTGAGTTGAGTCTGATTGATTTCTTTGATTGACTGAGTTAATGAAAAACTGAGATGAGCTGAGTTAAGATAACCCAATGAGGTTGAGATTTGATTTGATTGTTATGAGTATTATTGAGATTCGAGTTGATTAATGAGTTAAGCATATTTTAGTCTTGGGAGGAGTATCGATCACCGAGATGAGAGCGAGTAAATAACTACTCTAACCAACAAAATTGCATTGCCAACATAGGATAGTTGTACAACACATTCTTGCAACTCTTGTCCCAAAAGATGGACATTTACTATGGATCCATGAGAGAGTTGATCGTCCTTTACCTTGGCAAGTTTGGGATGTGTGTGGCAATGACGTTGGCTTCATTGTACATCACCAAACTAAAGTTGGTGGGATTGGATATCGATTAAGAGAAACTCCTAAGCAAACACTGATTGATCATAACATTTTAAACTGAGTTAAACACTACTGCATTTATTTTTAAAAAGCATGACTTATTTTAAACTTTCCTATCTATTGAGTTGTTTGAGTTGAGGTGAGTGAGTTGAGCTTTACTTTCTTGAGCCATTTTACATACCAGTATATTTCATGTACTGACGTTCATTTGGATCAGCATCATTTCATGATGCAGATACAGGTGATAGAGGACTCCAGCCCGTGCATCGTTGAGGTCCTATTCAGTGCATTCTTATAGTTGGTGAGCCCTCCTTACTTTTCGAAGGATCCCCCATTTATTTTTCGCTTTTGGTTGAGTATCATATTTCTTTGATTGGGGTATCTATGACCTGTCATGGTACCATCTAGATTATTGATCAGAGGCTTCATAGACACTAAGTAGAGATTTGTTGAGTATGATTATTTCCAACTTATTCATTGGAACTATGTTTTAGAAGAGTTATATTTATCCATATTATGTCAATTGTCTGAGTATTTATTCCGCTGTTGAGTTGATATGATGATGAAGCCAGGTGGTTCTCTTGGGGAATCAACAATGATTCATCAAGTGCCGACTAGACCAAGGGTACCCTCCCGGGGCTTGACCAACTTGGTATCAGAGCACAGAGTTCAAGAGTCCTAGGGAGTCTATGAAGTCGTGTCTAGTAGTCTTATTTATAGGTGTGTTGTGCACCACACTTTATAAGCGGGAGGCTATAGGACATTAGGAATGGCTACACTTCTTTTGTATTCTGAGTTCGTGAGATAGAGTTTAACTCTACTAAAACTCTTTTCTAATTTATGCATTATATATTTTTAAATCATGCCTACTAAGCGTACCGCCACCTAAAGAGATGCTTCAGCTAGCAATGCTGAGAATCCCCCTCCAGAGGTCCTTGTTCAGATAGAGACGAGGGGTCGAGGTCGACCAGCCAGAGCCACTGGAGTTCCACAGGTGCCTACTACTCTACCTTCCCCAACTACAAAGGTCAATTTTAGGGGAGCTATGACTATGCTCACCCAGTTGGTGGCTGCTTAGAGTGGGAGTTGGGGTTCACAGGCTCCTAGTTCTAGTTCTCAAGAGCTGACAACTGCCAGCTGTATTCACTGGGTCTAAGGTTGAGGAGGACCCACCGAATTTTATTGATGAGCTGTGGAAAGTCTTGAAAGTTATGTATATGACTAAGACCAAAGGAGTTGAGCTTGCTGCCTATTAGCTCAAAGATGTGGTAAACATCTGGCACATTCAATGGGAGGAGGTTCGAGGTGAGGATGTTGAGTCTACTGAGTGGAGTGAATTTGAAAATGTCTTCCTCGACTACTTCTTTCCCAGGAGCTGAGGTAGGGAAAAATTGAGGAATTCGTGAACTTGAAGTAGGAAGGGTTGATTGTTAAATAATATAGCCTCAAGTTTATTCAGTTATCCAGGTATGCTCCAAAGATAGTCCAAGACATGAGGAAAAGAATGAGGAAGTTTGTATCCGGCTTGGGTAGATATGTGAAGAAAGAGTGCAAAGCGGCATTGCTGATCCTAGGTATGGATATTTCTAGAGTTATGGTCTATGCCCAACAGACTTTGAATGATAAGAAGAGAAATAGAGAGGAGCATTTGAGTAAGAAGTCCAAGTCAGCAAGGCCTAAGCCTAAGTAGAGTAAGGGGGATAAGTCTTACTTCCAGAAGAGGTCTAATAGTTATGCACCATCTTTAGCCAGTGCACCAGTTTCGAATACCCGGTATGATTGGAGGTCCCAAGGTCATCCAAACTTTAGGGCACAGAGTACACAGTCATAAGCTAATATGACCCTTGGATTGAAAGAGAAGCCACCTTGTGTGAAATATGGTAGGATGCACCGTGTAGAGATGGAGGGAACAATTTCTACAAGTGTGGCCAGCCAGGATATTTTTAGAGGGAGTGTCCGATGTGGGGAAATAAGGCCCAATCTTCTTCCACAGCACCACCAACTAGGGGTAACCATAGAGGTAATGCACCAGAGGCAGGTGGTGGGATAAACCATCTATATGCAATGAGGAACTGACATGACCAAGAGATTACACCAGATGTTGTGACGGGTATACTTTGAGTCTTTACTTTTGATTGTTATGCTTTACTTAATCCGAGTGCGACTTGTTCTTTTATGATGCCATATGTTTTTGGTAGATGTGAGATACTTTGAGTGATTGTTTGAGCCATTCTCTATTTCTACTCCTATTGGTGAGTCTATTCGAGACGAGAGAGTCTATAGAGATTGTGTGATATCCATCTATTATAGGGATACTCTTGCTGATTTGATTGAGTTGGAGATGGTTCATTTTGACGTGATACTTGGCATGAACTGACTTCATACTTTTTATGCCTCTGTTGATTGCAGAAATTGAATTGCCAAATTTCAATTTCCGAATGATCCTATTATTGAGTGGAAGGGAGATTTTGTTGCGCCTAAGGGTAAGTTTATTTCCTACCTTAAGGCCAGAAAGCTAATCTCTAAGGGATGTACCTATCACCCCGTGCGATTTAAGTTTAATGATTTCGAGCCTTCTATTCTCGAGTCCGTCCTGATTGTGAACGAGTTTCCTGAGGATCTGCTTGGAGTCCCTCTTGATAGGGAGATCAACTTTGGGATTAACATTCTTTCTGACACTCAACCTATTTTTATTTCACCTTATAGAATGACCCTTGTTGAGTTGAAAGAGCTGAAGGAGCAATTGAGAGATTTTCTTGAGAAAGATTTTATTAGGTTGAATGTCTCACCATTGGGTGCTCCGGTCCTATTTATGATAAAGATAGATGGTTCTCTTAGAATTTGTTCGACTATTTCCAGTTGAATAACGTGATAGTAAAGAATAAATATCCCCTCCCAAGGATAGATGACTTGCTTGACCAACTTCAGGATGCAACTATTTTCTCCAAGATAGACCTGAGATCAGGCTATCACCAGTTGAAAGAGAGAGAACATGACATTTCAAAGACGGCTTTTTGAACCCGATATAATCACTTTGAGTTCATGGTATTGTCCTTTGGGTTGACAAATGTATTTGCGGACTTCATGGACTTGATGAATAAAGAATTCAGATAGTACCTTGATATGTTCATGATTGTGTTCATCGATGATATTTTAATGTATTCCAGAGATGAGGAGGATCATACTAATCACCTTAGAATCGTTTTGCAGACGCTCAAGGATAATGAGTTATATGCAAAGTTTTCAAAGTGTGAGTTTTGGCTCAAATTTATGCATTCCTATGCCATATGGTTTCAGGTGATGGTATACGAATGGACACTCAAAAGATTAAAGTAGTTTAGATCTAGGCTAGACCAACTTCTCCTACTGACATAAGGAGCTTCTTAGGTTTAGTAGGCTACTACCACAGATTTGTTGAAGGATTTTCTTCTATATCTTCACCATTGACTAGACTGACTCAAAAGAAGATCAAATTTCAATGGTCTTATGAATGGGAGAAGTTTGCAAGAGTTAAAAACTAGGTTGACTACTGTCCCAGTGTTGACTTTGCCTGAAGAGACTAATGGATTTTAATCTATTATGATGCTTTAAGAGTTGGATTGGGGTGTGTATTGAGGTAGAAGGGGTGAATTATCGCTTATGCTTCCAGAAAACTCAAGGTCTATGAGAGGAATTATCCAACCCATGATCTTGAGTTGGTTGTGATGGTATTTACACTTGTCACTACTTGTATGGGGTGCATATAGAAGCCAGAAAGAGCTCAACCTGTGACAGAGGAGGTGGCTGGAATTGCTCAAGGACTATAACATGAGCATCTTCTACCACCTAGGTAAGGCTAATGTGTTTGTTGATGCTCTTAGCAGGTAGTCTATAGGGAGCACTACCCTTGTTGAGGAAGGAAAGAAATAGTTGGACAAAGAGGTTCACAGATTGGCCTGATTGGGAGTTCAACTTGAAGAGTCTAACGAAGGTGGAGTTAATGTTCAAAATAGGTCTGCATTATCTCTTGTAGTGGAAATGAAAGAAAAGCAAGACCTAGACCCCATCATGCTACAATTGAAGGCAGATGTGCATAAACAGAAGATGATGACTTTTTCCAAAGAAGGAGATGGAGTATTGAGATATCAAGGCAAACTATGTGTTCCAGATGTTGATGATATTCGAGAAAGGATCATGGCAGAAGCGCATAATTTTAGGTATTCCATCCACCCAAGGTCAACTAGGATGTACCACGACTTGAGAGAGGTCTATTGGTGGAGTGGAATGAAGAGGGGCATTGCTGAGTTTGTTTCTAAGTGCCCAAATTGCCAACAAATTAAAGTTGAGCATCAAAGGTCATGTAGAGTAGCTCAGAACTTTGAGATTCCAGAATGGAAGTGGAAGATGATAAATATGGACTTCGTTAGAGGCCTACTGAGATCCTATAGATAACACGATTTGATTTGGGTGATAGTTGATAGGATAACCAAATCTACACACTTTCCGGTAGTAAAGATGATTAACACTGCAAAAGAGTATGCTCGATTATACATAAGAGAGATTGTTAGATTGCATGGAGTTCCTTTGTCTATCATTTCAGATAGAGGAGCTTAATTCACTACCTAGTTTTTGAGATTATTTTAGAAGGGTTTGGGTATGAGGGTGTACCTTAGCACTGCTTTCCACCCTTAGACCGATGGTTAGGCAGAGTGCACTATTCAAACTTTGAAGGACATGTTTAGGGCATGTGTCATTGACTTTAAAGGTAATTGGGATGACCATTTGCCTCTGATTGAGTTTTCCTACAACAATATTTTCATTCGAGTATTCAGATGTCTCCTTATGAGGCTCTTTATGGAAGGAGATGTAGATCACCGATTGGTTGGTTTGAGGTAGGTGAGCCAGAGTTTATTGGTCTAGATTTAGTTCACAAGGCCACGGAGAAAGTGAAGATCATTTGAGAAAGATTAAAGATTGCACAGAGTTGACAAAAATCCTACACTGATGTTAGGAGGAGAGACTTGGAGTTTGAGGTTAATGATTGGGTGTATTTGAAGGTGTCGCCCATGAAGGGTGTGATGAGATTTGGTAATAAAGGTAAGTTGAGTCGTAGGTACATTAGTCCTTACCATATTATGAAAATAGTGGGCAATGTAGGCTATGAGTTAGAGTTTCCCCCAAAAGTTAGCAGCCACCCATCCGGTCTTCCACATTTTTATGCTTAAGAAGTGTTTGGGAGATCCGCAGTTGGTTGTGTCTATTGATAGTATCAGAGTAAAAGATAGCCTGAGCTACGAGGAGACTCCTATCCAAATCCTTGATCGACAAGTTCAAAATTTGAGAACCAAAGAGATTATATCTGTCAAAGTGCTATGGAGAAATCAGTTTGTAGAAGAAGTTACTTGGGAAGCTGAAGATGATATGAAAGCTAAATATCTTCATTTATTTCCACCTTCTTACGATGAGAGGGAATATGGTAACAATTCTTTCTTATTCCTCTGAGTTCCATTTTATTCTAAGGCTGACTGATGATAGAGTCCTAGAGTTCGAGTGATGATTGAGTTGATTGTTGATTGGTTATTGCTTTATTTTCTTGATTAATCGATTGCATAAGTGAGTTGCGCGTTGTATGAGTGCTGGAGTTCATGATAGAATTCATGTCTTGACTACGTTCCTAGACTTTTCTCTTCATTCAAGGATGAATGATCCCAAGAGGGAGATAATTTAACAACCCCTTATTTCATCCCATCTATCTTGAGTAGAGACCAGAGGAAGCTAAGAAAAGCGATGCAAAAAATCACTGGGAGGAAAACCATAAGGGCCACCTATGACCCGTAGATGAGGTCTCGTAGGTCACCCCTATGACTTAAGAAATTTCTCCAAGTCTGAGGACCTAAGGTAAGAGATGGTCTATGATCCTTATAGAATTCCACGACCCATAGATTTGGTTTCGTAGATTGGGATCTCACATTCAATTTTCTAGAATATTATGTTACGAGTGAAACCAATGGCCTGTATAACTTGATACGACCCGTAAAACAAGTTTCGTAACTTGAAGTTTCAATAATCATAATTTCTGAAACCTTGAGTCATGAGTGAGCAGACGACCCGTATAATATTTTACGGCCTGTAGGAAGAGGTTTTGTAAGTTAAGGTGCAATTTTTAGTAACCCAACTTTTGGGCACCCTCACTTACGAGAGGCCATATACGGCTCATAAGTGGATCTATGGCCCGTGAACGAGGTTTCATGGATCCACTAGATAATTTTTAAGAAGGGTATTTTTATCCTTTCCTGCCCTTTCTAATTTAATCCTTAGACATTTTAGACTTAATGTTAGTCCTAGAACAGAACCCTAACATTTTTTCACTATCCTTCACGCTTAGGGATTTCTTAAGAGCAACGGAAAGGAGAGAAAAGCGAGGGTTCGAGTTCAAATGCAAGGATCGACTGAGGTTTGATTGTTTCTCCTATTCCCAAGTATGTAAGGCTTCCTAAAGTGTTGAACTATGTTCGTTTACATACCCTTTTTCCTACTTGAGTCGAAATTGAGAATAAAAGTTGAGTTTTGAAAATCCTATCATCTTAATACTGAGTTTTCTAAATTTATTATGAATTTTTATGATTATGTATAAGGTAATTTCTGCATTGCACAACTACTGATATGAAATTGAGGTATAAATTTTATACTTGATATCAGGAACCCTAAATTGCCTGATTTCTATGAAATTCTGTACATAGACTGAGTTGAGGTTTAAGTTTGATTACCTGACTGAGTAACTTGAGCATAATTGAGCATGATGTGCATATTGAATTTTAATCGCATGTACATTTATGCATTTTGATTTCATGCCATGATGAGTATAATAGAGTGAGTTCGAATGATCGTTTGAGTCTGCTTGATTGAGTTGATAAGAAACTGAGATGAGCTGAGTTGAGATAACCCAATGAGATTTATATTTGAGTTGATTGTTATGAGTATTATCAAGATTTGAGTTGATTGATAAGTTGAGCATATTTTAGTCTTGGGAGGAGTATCGAGCACTGAGATGGGAGAGAGTAAATAGAAACTCTAACCCACAGAACTACATTGCCAACATAGAATAGTCATTCATCATGTTCTAGTCACTCTTGTCCCAAAAAATGGACATTTACTATGGATTCATGAGAGAGTTGATCGTCCTTTACCTTAGAAAGTTTGGGACAGGTCTGGCAACAACGTCGCCTTTGTTATGCATCACCAAACTAAAGGTGGTGGAATTAGATGTCGGTTAAGAGAAACTCCTAAGCAAAAACTAATTGACCATAACATTTTAAACTGAGTTAAACACTACTGAGTCTATTTTTAAAAGCATGACTTATTTTAAACTTGCCTATCTTTTATAGTTGAGTTATGAGTTGTTTGAGTTGAGTTGTTTGAGTGAAGGTGAGTGAGTTAAGCTTTACTTTCTTGAGCCATTTTACATATCGGTATATTCTATGTATTGACGTCTATTTGGACCTGCATTATTTTATGATGCAGATACAAATGATAGAGGACTCCAGTATGTTCATCGTTGAGGTCCAGTTCAGTGCATTCTCAGAGTTGGTGAACCCTCCTTGCTTTTTGGAGGAGCCCCCTTTTATTTTCTACTTTCGATTGAGTATTCCATTTCTTTGATTGAGGTATCCATGGCCTGTCATGGTACCATCTAGATTATTGTATTAGAGGCTTCATAAACATTGAGTAGAGGATTTGTTGAGTATGTTTATTTCCAATTTATTCATTGGAACTATGTTTTAGAAGAGTTATATCTATCCATATGATGTCTATTGTCTGAGTATTTCTTCCGCTGTTGAGTTGATGTGATAATAAGTCAGGTGATTTTCTTGGGGAATCGACAATGGTTGTTCAAGTGCCACCCATGCCAAGGGTACCCTCCCGGGGTGTGACACTACTTCTCAAATGAAAATCCTGGACCCAATACTACTGAATCAAGTGAAAGTACATGAGACTCATTCAACACGTACTTTTCGAAGCATGGAGACATGAAACACAAGATGTATAGATGATAAGTTAGGTGGTAAGTCTAGTCTATAGGCCACCTCTTCAACTCTCTCCCTAATGTCAAATGGGCCAATGAATCAAGGGATAAGCTTTTGCTTCTTCTTAAACCGCATCATACCCTTCATAGGTGACACTTTGAGCCAAACGTGATTGCCCTCCATAAACTCTAGGTCTCGAACCCTCATATTTGTATAACTCTTATGTCAACTCTCAACCATCAACAGTCTACCCAAAATCTTATGGACCAACTCTATGACATCTCTAAGAAAGTTTGTATCTATTGAAACCATCTCAACAGAATCAAACTAACCAATTAGAGATCTACTCCCTTTACTATACAAAGTCTCGAATGTTGTCATCTTAATGCTAGAGTGATAACTATTGTTATAGGCAAACTTTTCTAAGAGAGAGTGTTGATACCATCGAGCACTAAAGTCAATCATACACACTTAGAGCATGTCCTCCAACACCAGAATCGTCTGCTCGAACTGCCCATCTGCTTGAGGGTGAAAGGCTGAACTCATATCCAATTGAGTACCCAAACCATATTGCAAGGCCCTCTAAAAATATGAAGTGAAGAGTGAACCTCAATCAGAAATAATGAAAATAGGCACTCTATGCAGTTTAACTATCTGACTTATGTAGAGTTGAGCCAATTTCTTTGTAGAGTACTTCACCTTAACAAAAATAAAATGGTTGAACTTAGTCAATCTATCCACAACTACCTAAATAGAGTCATAATCACCCATAGTAGTAGGCAAGCTCACCATAAAATTCATGGTGATTTGCTCCCACTTCTAGGTAGGAACGTGCATCCTCAGAGATACATCACCAGGCCGCTGATGCTCGCACTTAACTTGCTGACAAGTCAAACACTTAGTCACAAACTCTAAAATATCCTTCTTCATACACACCACCAATAGTGCTGACTCAAATCATTATACATCTTCATTGCCTTTGAATTAATAGAATATCATGAATAGTGAGCCTCTTCTAGAATCAGCTTGACTAAGTCACCCACCTTTGGGACATAGACTCTGCCTTTGATCCTCAAAACACTATCAGAATTAAGCACTGCCTCTTTGGCTTCACCTCTTAATACTTTGTCTCGAATAAAACATAATTTCTTATCATCAAACTATCGCTTATGAATATTCTCAACCAAAGAAGAACGTGCCTCCATAAAGGCAAAGACACCACCTTCCTCTAAAATCTGCAATTGGAAAAGGATATTAGCCAACCTCTAAACATCTCTAGCCGACAGTCTCTCCTCAACTAAAATTACATCAAGACTTCTTAACTAGAGGACTTCCTACTCAAGGCATCCACCACCACATTGACCTTTCCCGGATGATACAAGTTTGTTATATCATATTCCTTCAACAACTCAAGCTATCTCACTGCCTTAAGTTCAAATCCTTTTGATTGAATATATACTGAATACTTCTATGATCAGTGAAGACCTCACAATGTACACCATACAAGTAACGATGTCGCAACTTAAGCACAAAAACCACTACTACTAACTCTAAGTCATGGATAAGATAGTTCTTCTCATAGGCCTTCAACTGTCTAGAAGCATAGGCAATCACTTTCCCCTTTTGAATCAACACACCACCTAAACCAAATCCTGAAGCATCACAATGCAACATAAAGTCCACACCTGTCTTAGGTAGTGTCAAAATGAGAGCTGAAGTCAACAAAGTATTGAGCTTTTGAAAGCTTGTCTCACATTCATTGGACCAATGGAAGGCTACATTCTTCTGAGTAATAGGGCTGCAATGGAAGAAAAATCCTAAAAAAATATCGATAATACCCTACTAACCCTTGTAAAACTATGAATCTCAATAGTTGAAGTAGGCCTTGTCCAACCTCTAACTTTCTCAACCTTAGCTGAGTCCACTCTAATCCCCTTCTTGGACACTATATGTCCTAAAATTACCATTAACTTATGCCAGAACTTACACTTGGAGAATTGTGCATATAACTTTTCTTCCCTGAACCTCTGTAGCACTATCCTAAAGTGTCGAACATGATCAGTCTCAGTCTTGGAATACACCAAGATGTAATCATTGAATACTATCATAAAAGAATTCAAGTACAGATGCAACACCCTATTCATCAACTCTAGGAATGTTGTAGGGGCATTAATCAATCTAAAGGACATCACCAGGGACTCATAGTGGCTATAACGAGTTTGAAAAGTTGTCTTAGGAATATTCAATGCTCTAATCCTCAACTAATGATAACCCGACCTCAAGTCAATCTTAAAGAGCAAAGTCGCTTCTTAAAACTGATCAAACAAGTCATCAATATGTGGAAGAGGATATTTGTTCTTAAAAGTTACTTTGTTTAGCTGTCTGTAATCAATACACATCCCCATAGACTCATACTTCTTTACAAATAAGACTGAAGCACCCCAAGGTGACACACTAGGATGAACAAACCCTTTGCTCAATAAATCTTAAAGTTGCTCCTTCAATTCTTTTAACTTAGTTAGAGCCATTTGATGTGGAGGGATGGGGATGGGCTTTGTGCCCGACACTAGGTCAATAGTAAAGTCAACATCCCTATTGGGAGGAACACCTAGAAGATTAGTAGAAAATGCCTCGACAAACTCCTGAATCACAAGAATGGACTCCATGAAAGGTGGTTCAATACTAGTATCTCGAATGAAAACCAAGTAAGCCAAACACCCTTATCAATCAAATTTCTAAGCATGGATGTAGGAGATAACTTTGCTAGGGGAAGAACAACTACTACTCTTCCACTCAATCCTCAATACCTCAAACATGGCTAAGGTCACAATTTTAGCATAACAATCAAGAATAATATGATATGGAGAAAGCCAATCCATCCCTAAGATAACATCAAAGTCTACCAGCTATAGAATAATCATATCTACCAAAGTATCATATCCAGATAGAGAAATAAGACAGGATTGATACACTTGATCCACCACTAAAGGCTCACCTACTGATGTGGAAACATGAAAGGATATGAGCATACGATAAGAGTTAAATCATCTAATAATAACAACTATAAGAGTAATTAATAAACTACTCTTTCAAAAATACTTTAGGAGTCAAATCCACTAGTTGTACCCCTCAATCTACTCCAAAATTCTATATTTTGGAATGGTTAGATCAATTTCCAGTCTCAAAGGTATAATCTATCAACAATAACTCACTGTCAAGATATTTCAACCTATTAATTCTCTTTACACCAGAAAATTTCACCTAGGTTAAGTTTTTATCTTCAATATGGTCAATCTAATGTTATTTTAAGGATTAAAGAATCAAACAAGTGTTAGATTGATGAAAAAACATACCTTGAAGAAGGAAATGGATTAAAAAAAACCAAAGAATTGCCCCTCCCTTATCCTATCCTGACCTTGGACGAGTTTTGGGAGTAAAATAAAGTTTTTGGTCTGAAAAATGCAATTAATTGCGTGTATCCCGCCACGGCGGCCTCAGCTCGGACAATCTTCAGTAAAATAATCATAATTTTTTATTTCGAACTCGAAATGATACAAACTAGATGGTGTTCAAAAGAAGACTCATAAACCTCTAATTCTATAAGTCATGAGCCACCTAATTCATTATAGGTTGAGAGTTTTGATCGTTTGAAATTGACCTTAGTTTCAACTTAAGCCCAAAATTAAATCAGTAAGATACTTTCAACTAAACTTTCTGATAGGATCATTGTATGACATTAATTCACAACTAATGCACTTGTATAATAAGGAATTGATCTTAAACCTTTGACGAATGAGATTTGTATACCCTTAATACGGATATTTTTAGTAACAACTAAATAGATCGTTACATAAATAGATATTTTCAATAACGATGGAATAAGTGGTTACACAAATGAAGGTTTATAATGTTGAAAATTTGGGCTAAAGACAATGTAGCAGAAAAGCTTTAGGTTCAGCTTCCTCATTCCACTAACTTTATATGAGGCTGTGATCAAACTATATTTCTTTCAACTTTAGAGACTTCTGCTGCTGTCCATATATTTTTTTGGTCAAACACCTACAAACTCATGTTACATATTCCATTGTAACCAAACTTCTTGAACTTTAGATGATTTCTTCTGTTGTCCATATATTTTATTTGTCAACAGTCCATGTGGTTTGCTGGCTGGCTGTGCAAGAACTTAATGTTATATAGTAGATAGCCATCCTGCTTCAATTGCTAATTAGATCAAGAACTGTCTTGACAAATTTAATTTTCATCAAAGGCGCGCAATAATTCAAGTGAAACATCGTTGATTTTTGTTACTATTTATGTATCTTGTACTTGGATTATCACACTTTTTTGGTGTAGTTATTGTTCGATTTTCAGAATTTTTTGTCATGCTTTCTACGGTATTTTGCTATGATCTATTCACTTAAGTTATTTGTTTGTTCATTTGCTTTGTATATTTTTCCTTGAGCCGAGGATCTCTATCTGCGTACAATTACCTTTTTCAGATTCCACTTGTGAAATTAGACTAAGTATATTGTTATCATTGTTGTACACACAATAACTATGATTAAATACAATCTATCCTCCTCAAATCTCACTTATGAAATTATACATAGTATATAATAGTTGTTGTACATGCAATAATTCTGATTAATCGTTGCTAGCGGTGCAACTTAATAATAAACAGTTGCTATTAAATTCAACTAGTTTGAAATTAAAGCATAGTTAATTGTTGTTTCATATAAATTGGTAATTTGGGCAC
This sequence comes from Solanum aculeatissimum, assembly GCA_038996855.1. Taxonomy (NCBI): domain Eukaryota; kingdom Viridiplantae; phylum Streptophyta; class Magnoliopsida; order Solanales; family Solanaceae; genus Solanum; species Solanum aculeatissimum. The sequence continues at coordinate 16,859 of JBCEWC010005522.1, forward strand.
ATGATGTGTAGGAAAATTGAATAAATGAAAGTTTCCCTTTTTCTCTTTCTTTATCTAATTTGCAAATCTAAATTGGATAAGCTTAGAGAATTTTGGATACAGTGTGTAATCCAGACCTGTAGATGGATGGCTGTGAATTACAACATAAAACTCATAATGTGTGGCTAGGAAATATTTTCTTTGTTTCTAGGTGGTGTCCCTTTCTATGTTTGTATGTCTCATCTTATTAAAAACAAAAAAGTTTTTCTCCTAATTATTCTTATTTCAAAATATTCTGCAGGAACAGATTCATTTATTTAGTCCAGTATTACAAGAAAACTGATTCATATAATCGGCAGAAATAACCTTTGCTAGCTACTTTTCAATCATATCTCGAAATCTTTTTTTTTTTGGAGAATTATTATTTGAAATTGTAATACTAAATTGCATCTCCAAACGTTTACTAAAAATTTTAAATTAGATTATTAATTACATTACTCATTTAGGTGTGTTTGGTACGAAGTTAAAAAATAAGTGAATTTCTTACTTAATTTTTTTAATTTTATAACTAAACAAATATTATCTCAAAATTAATTACATATAGACTATAAAAACACCATGTGAACGAGATGGGAATGAGGAGTGGTAGTTCAGGGGTGGCGGGGTTGGGATGATCAAGGGAGGGAGTGGATATTGGGTGGGTTTGAAAAAAATAAATAAATTGCAATGCTATTTTTGTAACTTGTTTTATGCTTTAATTAAGGACGTCATTTTTCTCATTTTTAAAAAATTTGTATTTCTAGATAAAAAATTATTTTAACTAATTTAACATGAAAAAATTAAAAAGTATTTTTCCTCGTACCAAACACACTTAACTATGATTATTTTTAATTATGGATCCTGTAAAGTGATTATTTATGAGTTCTATCCGTATAATAGTTTGTTTGAACAATTTTAAAAAATTATTTAGTTTTAAAACTTTTTGAAAAGTATTTTTATTTAAATAATTTTATGTCTGATAAATTAATTTGAAAATATTTTTAAATAGCAATTCATATTTCAATAAACATTTAAAAGGTGCTTTTACTACTTATATTTTATCAAAAAATTTAAAATCAACCTATTTTGAAAAGTTTTTTTCAAAAAAAATACTTTTAATGAAAAAAGTTATTTGAATCACTATAATTAATTTTGAAAGTACTTTTGAGGAGTAATTAATGTTTGGCCAAAACTTTTGAAAAGTGCTTCAAGCGTATTTTCTAAAAAGTAATTTTGAAAAAAAAAAGGCTTTTTTATTTAGCTTTTTGAAATATAACTTGTGTACTCTTTAAAAATACTTATATATTTTCTTTCAAATGTTTGGCCAAACATCTATTTTTTTAAAATAATTATATATTTTTTTTAATTTTTTTTTTTGACTTTTCAAGCTTGTGGAACATGATAAAATTTGGCAAAACACACAAATATGCACAACGTAAAAGGGCTTAAAATGTCCTCGAAGTATTAAAAATGGTACAAAAATGCCCTTCATCCACCTTTTTGGGCCTAAAATATCCTTCTCGTCCACCTTTAGGGCCTAAAATGTCCTTCTCCTTAATAGGTTTTTAATTAAATAATTTAAATAATTATTTGTGACATGTGACATTTCTCTATTGGTTAAAATTTAATTATTTAAAATTATTTATAAATAATATTTGACCCACCCAAAATCACCCTAACCCGCCCAAATTATTTCTGTCCCCATCATCTTCCCTATCGTAGGAAAAATTGCAGGAAAGCACAAAGCTAAGACGTAGGAAAAATTGCAGGACATGGCAGACTTTCATTGCTAAGAAGGGCATTTTAGGCCCTAAAGATGGACGAGAAGAGTATTTTAGGCCCAATAGATGGATGAAAGACATTTTTGTACCATTTCTAATACTTCAAGGACATTTTAGACCCTTTTCCGTATACACAATTGAAGTCGCACTTTAATTAATGTCTACTTTATATGCTTCTATAAGTTTATTTTGTTTTCATATTTCAACAATTCAATACTGAAAATTGAATATGTATTTTTAAAAAATTAACTATTAATTAATCAAAATAATAACAAATTGATTTAATAATTTTTTTGAAATATATTTATAGATAATTAAAATGATGATAGGTGTCTTGTACAGTGCAAAAGCAGAAGAAACAAAAGTGCATCGAATATCACTTAAGTAGAGGCAGAGGTGACCAAAATCGAGCGTCAGGATATAATTGAGTTGCAAGTTGATTATGCCAAAAATACTCCAATTCCCACTATTTCGTCCTATTTTGCGTACCAAAAATAGCACAAAAACACACTTAGCTGGCAGACACAACTTACACCATTCAAATTTATTCATGTGACCTGCCAGATGTTACTTCACCACCAAAAAAAAAATCACTCTGGATTGCCCAACCCTATCTCATTACTGAGCCTTTTCTTATTTTTCAATATCCACGTAAGACTAAGAATACAGACTTGATTGAAATAACACTTTAGTGTCATAGTTCAAAAGATATATATACACACATTTGACTTTTATATCTATTTTTTTCAAGTTATGACATATTATTCATTGTATGCCTTTTTCAAGTCATGATTCAAAAAATGCTCTCTTAAATAAGTTTGCGCTACTGATTTGGTACGAAAATGAATAACACATGAATTATTTTTTTATTAAGTGTTTAGTTTATTGTTTCTCATCTAATGTTATGTTTGATTTAAAACTCTATAAAAAACTTCTTTCCAATTATATCTTTGAATTATTATGAATTTTTTTTATTTCATGTAATTAGATTATTTTTTTTGTGGTTGCTAACTAGTTTGGAGAACAATAATTTTGTCATCATATTTGTTATTTTCTCACTTGAATTATTTGAGAATAAATAATAGTGATCTTAATAAATTTATCACTAATAAAATGTCAAATTTTAATTTAATAAAGATAGATCATGTATTATTAAAATCGAAAAGATGATAAACAATTGTAAAATAAACAATCTATATTTACACATAAAAATTAGGAAGTTGTAGTTTTAATATAGCGTTTATATCTTACAAGGTCACTCAACTTTCAGAATATATCTAACATCATTGGACTTTATTTTGTATCAATAAAATCACTCAACTAAATTAATTATAAAAAAAATGACATGACAAAATATTTTTTGTCTATTATGTCAATATGAAATCACAAATAAATAAAATTTTAAAATTTGACATGGTAAATTTATTTATTTTTATATTATGAAAATATGAACCCGCAAATAAATAAAATTTGTAAGCTAATTTATTTAAATAAATTTACTAGTACAAAACTACGAATATAAACCACAAAATCAAGAAAAAAATGTGTAAAAGAATTTGAGGGATATTTTTATCTTATATTAAATTCAAGGTACTAGTTAATACCACCAAATTGGAGGTATGAGCTATTAACTAATACATAGATTCAAAAATTCTATCAAACATCGTATTAACTAATATCATATATTACATGCCTTGCCAAACGGCCCCTTAATCTTTTAATTTAAAAGATTTAACTTACTTTTATGTATAAAGAGACCTAGGTCTCTAAAGAGTCCAAGGTCCACACTAGTCTTCGATAATGTGCATATTTGATACATGATCAGTTGCATATTATTATTACAATCATTATATTTTGATTTAATACATTGTCAATTCTCACATCCGCCTCAAAATGATCCTAAATCAAATAAGGAGTGTATTTTATTAAAGTAATTATAATAATATTTTAAAATATTTATAATTATTCTATTCATTTATTTTTAATTTATTAAAATAAAATATTTATCTTTAATACAGAGACCCAGTAAAATAAAGAGGACAGCGTATTTATTTTACCATTCCAATTCCTGTGAGAGCAAAATGTTAAAAAAAATAATATTGTTTTGTAGTGCAAAAATAAATTGAGTAACGCAAATACATCGTCGCCTATTGCTGTGTGCGTGTGTAGAGCCCCTCATCTGGTGCCACGTATAAGAAGGTTCTGGAAAGGCAATAAGTATGACGATGACTTTATTTCAATTTCTAATTCTACTTTGGGAAGCTGTCCGTAACGTAGCTTCTGCTTTTTTTCTTTTTATATTTCTTTTTATAAATATAAAATATAATATATAATATTTTCTCCTTATCTCTATTTCTTCCTTTTCGAATTTTCCAATACTTCCCATCTCTGCTGGTTCCTACTTCCTACCCGCCCCCTCCACCTCTATGTGTCGCCGGAAACTTCTAGAATCACCAAATAAAGAATCACCAAATAATCCCGACGGACGTCTTTCTCGGAACTTTGCAGTTTTGGCTCCAGATCTGCGAAATAGCATCATCGATCTTCAAGTAGGTAGGTTTGGTGTAATATATTAGCTGGGAATGGTTTTTGAGTTGAATTCCTTAATTAGTTCTTCAGGTAACAAGAAGACATGACTCCACCGCCAATAGACCAGAACAGAGGAGAGACGACGGCCAGTGAAATGCCGAGGTCCGTGCCGACACCGTTTTTAACAAAGACTTACCAGCTCATCGAGGATCAATCCATTAACGATGTGATCTCTTGGAATGAAGACGGATCTACTTTCATCGTGTGGAATCCGACGGAGTTTGCTAGAGATTTGCTTCCTAGATATTTTAAGCATAACAATTTCTCTAGCTTCGTTAGGCAGCTCAACACCTATGTAAGTTCGTCGGACTCTGTCTGAAATCATATGAGAGATATCATTTGATTTCCCTTCTCTTCGGTTTGCAGGGATTTCGGAAAGTCGTACCTGATCGATGGGAATTCGCCAACGACAGCTTCCGGAGAGGTGAAAAAGGTCTGTTAATCGATATCCACCGTCGAAAGGTCGTGACGCCGATTGCTACTCTTAGCGCAGCGGTGACGATTGTGGCTGCTCCGCCTCCGCCTCCGCCCCCGCCCCCGCCTGCTCAACCACCGCTGGCTGTATCCACCTCGGATTCCTGTGAAGACCAAGTTGTGTCATCGACCTCATCTGCAGGAAGCACAGCGGAGCTTTTGGGCGAAAACGAACGGTTAAGGTTGGAGAATTTACAGCTCAACAAAGAGTTGAACCAAATGAAGCAGCTCTGCGGCAATATTTACGGTATGATGTCGAAATACGCAGAACCCTCAAACAGTGGCAATCAATCGGCGGACAGTATGAAGCCACTCGATCTCTTACAGGCGGAACGGTCCGTCGATGAATCGCACATCGTCAAGGCCGTAGGAGATGACGAGAGCCGCGCCGAACCGGACCAGGTGCATGCGAGATTATTTGGTTTCTCGATAGGCATGAAGCGTGTTAGGGAAGGAGAAAACGTGATGGCGCAGGATTTACGTCTGCAGCAACCTGGAACGGATGTTAAATCGGAACCGTCTGATCTGGAAAGTAACGATGATAATGAAGGGACATCGTGGCTCATACATTGCGGTGGACGAAATCAAAGGGCTTGTAATTGACAAAATGTTGTTGGTGTGAGTAACTTAGATTACATTAGAGATTAGTTAATAATATCAAAATCGAGATTATATTATCTTAGTTATTAGCTGATCAAATTGGTTTTAATTACGAAATATGACCATCTGTACTCCAGACCCCACAAGCCTCGGGCTCACTTTTGGAATTTCATTCATATGTTTGATGTTGTTGATTGCATTGTACGCGTGCTATGTCACGTGATGCCATGTGGGGACTCGGGGCTAATGGACTATGACTAATCTTCAAGAAGCTTCTTTGATCCCTTTTGATCGTTCTTTTTTCTGGTCAAAAGGATATGAGTATATTAAAGTGTTGATTAGTCTGCCTTTTCCCTGGTTGGCAAGGAAAACATACAAGTAATAGATTGGGCCAAAATTCGGCCCTGGAATAAAATGTCCCCACCATTAATTGTTCCAGTAAAATTAGTTTCTACAATATGCTTTTGGGCACACACTAGTGGAATTTTCAAAATAATAGAACATCAAAAGTTGCATCCTGCGATTCCTTTTTCGTCAAAGCATCTATCACTCTATTCCGTTCACTGAATGTGTGCACCAGTTTTGAAGCATTTAGCTTTCACATTATGTGTACTCAGTAATTAGATTACCATAAAGTAAATGGTCATGAAAAGTCATACTAATAATGGCAGTAGAATCAGTATTGGTTTCAAGCAGGATTAGACTGTATTTGATGGCTCAACACCAAGTTCCTTTTGAAGTTTTGCCATAACAAGGTTGGTGAGGGGAGTTATTTTCATGAAATCCAAGATCAAAGCTACTGCCATGGTCCTTAAAGACACCTTCAAGCCATAGTATTGTGGGTTGATTTTTTCTCTTTTTGCTTTATCAATAATCGGTATTTAGTGGCATTACTGATAACATTACATGTGTTGACACTTTCCTTGTAATTGTTGAACTGGTTGCTATTTCTAGAGATCCAAATATTCAACAAGCAGAAAGGTAACAAGATATTTCAAAGCATTAATTGTTTCGAAGGATGTTCCAAGAGCTGGTCCGATTGTCAATATGGATGGAATTAGAATCTATCCTGTGAGGGCTGAGGGATTCCTCTAAAGATCTTTCATTAAAAGTCGATTGCATTAGTACTGTATTTGAAGAAGATGTGTTTCATGTCTGTTTTAGGATCTCCACAAAAGTGACATGCTGGGGAGATTCAATCCCGACAGACTTGTTGGAAGTCTATTGTGATGGAAGAGCCAAAGGGAGGTCCTGATCTTATTGCAGGGGAGGGGGTTAACTTCCATATCCAAGTAAATTCTTTCTGTTCGTGTTATGGTTTCCCAATGCCCTCCTGGCAATATAGTTATAGTTAGTTTCTGTGGTAAAGATGCCATTTGAAGTAAGGTTCCAGTTCATAATATCTTTATAGGTAGTATTAGACGAAAATGAATAGCTTATGATGGTGTTTTGGATGTTCTCTGGGATATGGAAAGACAGGGCATCAAAATTCTATATTCCATTTAGTACTAAGTATAATAAATTCTGTTCTCCAAAATTCAAAGCACCATGGATCATACTTAGTGCTATCAACTGGGTTGACCCATCTCATCTGGGCTAAACCTATACGTGCTTTGAAATTTAACGGGCTAGATCGGGTTAATCCATTTTTGTGGGCGAGAAAGCAGTTAGCCCAACCCATCAGTGCACGGGTCACAGCCTTGTCAGGTCGCCCATATTTTTAGAAATATTTTTTTTTTATAAATTTTAAATTAAATTATAATTTAAAAATATTAAAACAAATAGCAACAACACAATATTACATAGTACTAGTGTTACTATTACATATCATAAAGGAAATTTTACCAAAATACTCAACATATCTTAATGTAATTTCAAATATTCCCTACCAAATTAAAAAATTATCAAAATCTTTTTTTCTCATATTTTTCGCTCCCACGCCGATACACTTCTTAACTTACACCACTATCCCGTTTTTCTCTCCTAAATTCAAGGCGTGAATCCAACTTCCCTCAACTTCCCTCCAATCTACAGTTTCTATCTCTATACAGTTTCAAATTTCAAAAACAAGGTAGGTCTTCTTCCTCTTGCAAATATCATTACTGTTAGCCATTTTTTTCAAACTTTATAAACAGATACACATGGATAAACCGTCATTTAGCATTGATATTTCTCAAATAGAGGTTGAACGAGATGGTGTGTATGATTCTGATGAACAAAATTATCATGAAAATAGATCTAAACAGACCCACGACCTTATCACGATGAAGAAGAAGTAAAATATGGGAGAGAAGAAGGATAAAGCTTCAACTTCGAAGTTTGCAGTTACAAAAACCTCAAAAAAAAGTACGAAGAAAGTTAAAGGAGCAGTCAGTCATCCAAATTTGCCTACGGTTAGTTTTCCCCTAATCGATTCATAAATCTGATTTGAAATTTATGCGATTAAAATTTTTTAAGTTGTTTTGGGGTGATTCACTCATGCACAAA